>AWOL01S0017907.1:0-102719 GCA_000715115.1 Nicotiana otophora
CCTATCCCCTCCTCCCCACCCTCCCCGCATTACCCCAACTACCCTCTCACCCTCCGTCTTAATATGTTCGATAAAAACGTACTCATATTAAGTATTTATACTAAAATGGAGTACTAATTTACTATAATTATATAAACACTATTATATATACTGATTTCGTAAAAATATTTTACATGTTAGTATAATTTATCCAATTAAAACATGTCACTAATCAATGTTATTATAAGTATTTTATCTTTTAAATTATTTGCTTATATAAATATTCTTTTACGTAGTTGCTACATAGAATTTAAACTTTTTCCTATATTTGTTAATTTTATTAGATGTCCTGAAGAGAAGTATATTACTGCATTACATACTGTAAATATGTGATACAATACATGCCGAGGCATATCGATATTACGAATTTTCATCTCAACAAATTAAATACAGAATTTTTTATTTACGTTATACTTATTGATATGATTAGAGCAAATTATTGTTAACCAAAAGAGTTTCTGATTGCACACATATTATTAGGATATTCTTGCACGGAGTATTTATACTAAACTGATGAAGTTAACTTTAGTAGTTAAACTTTAAAGTAAAAATAAATATCACTTAACCATAAATGTGTATAAAATAGATATGTGCTTTTTGCATTCATAGGCTTTGGTAAACGCTGGTAAATTTTTACTTTGCGTTGTTTTTCTTTTTTATTTTGGGGTTGCTGTTTATGGGAAGGGCATATAAGGAATTAAGTCGGAAATTCAGATTACATGATAACTTTTACAGTAAATACAAGCTGTAAGGTAGCTGCACAAGATTTAAAAATATATGATTGATGCCAAGCACTACTTACAGTTAATGTATTTGCAAGTAAGATAGATTCTTAGCTTTAGGTGACCTTATTAAATAATTAGTTTAATGTGATTTAATTTGATTTAGAGATCCTTGGATGGCTCTGTGAAAATGGTTCTAGTTGGCATAATTAATTACTTTACAAGAGAAGAAAAAAGAAAACAGAATGAAATAGGTGATGTGTCCATGTGTCAGTAATAATATGTGGGACTGTTAATCATTGTAAATTTAAAAATACTACTACAGGCGCGAGCCTCATATACTACTATTCAACAAGTTAATGGTATGAGTTGGTTGAATATGAAATGTCAACATCCTTGTATTTTCTTTATCTTTCTTTACTAAGTGATTATGATTTCACATCATTTGTACAGTTGTAAATCAAATTAAAGAAAAAACAAACTAATAACCCTATAATAACATTATGTTTGTTACACATTTTACTGGTAATTTTTAATACAAAGTTCAGAAAGAAAAGTATTATTATTATTATTATTATTTGATAGGTTATATCATCTCATAGCGGTATTGGGCCAAGTTAGATTTGAACCAGCATAGATATATTGCCAACAAATTTACCGTCTGTCCCCATTTAAGGAAGACTCGAGTAAAGGAAACGGGAGGAAAAGTTATTTTGGTAAAGATGAAAATATCAAATATTATATTCGTAAAATATAAGGTGGCAGCTCAATTGCGTATATTGAAATATCAAAAATTATGGTTAAGTAAAAAGAATTCAAGGGAACTAACTTTAATTATTTCACGCGACATGCATCTTACATGCGATGGAATATTTTATGAACTTCATTATGTGACTTTATTTTCCTTTTCAAATTAAGATGAAAAAGTAATGAAACTAAAGGTAAGTAATTCATTATTAATTAATTATGTTATACTAAAGATGTTAGTTGTGTGGATTCACATGGATATTTTCTTTTTGAACATGACAAGAACTATTTTGCACAAACTCCATACATCACCCCTGTATATATGGTAGGGTCCTTCACCTTTGTAACAAAGCAATTTAATTTCTAGTTACGCCATGGATCGATGTGGTGAGATAGTTGGAATTCACCCTTAACTATATATCTCTGATTTTAAACTCGAAAATAAAAAATTCTTAGTAGGGGTCTATATTCCTTTTATTGAGCCTAACTGGAATTAATATTCAAATAAGTATTGGGTCAATTAATTTCGAATATTAGAAACTTAAAGATAAAAATTACTTAATTTCTAGTTAGAGTGCAACAATACATAAATGGATGGCCCAAGGTGCAAGGGGAATGTGGCAAGAGCTGTTGGCTCCTCCCATAGACATAAGATAGAGGCACTTTTTCAAAACATGCATGATTTTGTCTTTTTATTGCAAAATTCTTGAGATGCTCTAGCATTTCTAGTAAAAGAGCACCTTTTCTTTGCAATTTGAGATAAGTCCCTTTTAATACACACCAACAATGGACTATAATAAAAAAAATGTCATGTGGTTGTGGTTAAGTTAAATAGATTTTCTCTCTCTTTTTCTCTTTCAAATCTATCCTCTATTTGTTTTTTGCAAAATAAGTAAATAAATGAAATATTTCAACCCGTTTTCCAACATTTACTAATGTCTTTTTAGGACTAATTATTCATCCACCTAGGAAATAGAAAATGACTAGCGAAAAATCCACAAATAAATCCATTAATTTGACTTTTCGTTGAATTGTTTTTTTTTTTTTGGGGAAAGTATGCAGTGCGATTTCACAATTTCTGGGTTTCGGTTTAACCATATGATAGCTACACGAATACTCGCAACTAGAGGACGAACTAGAACTCATAGTTGGACTTCTTTTTTCTTTTTTTCTCATACACATAAATATAATGTATAACTTTACCACCAAAAAAAGAGATGAAAAGCAAAAAAATGAAAGAAATAGACATAAAGTGAAACAGCGGAGTTTCAAGGGAGAAGAAAAGAATTAACCAACAAGGGTTGTTGTGAAATGTTAAATACTCTTTTATCTTTAATTTCAGGTTCAAGTCCTGAATATAAAATAGTCTTTGTTGTGGAGCGCTTTATCTCCAATATAGAATTTTTTGACGTGAATCTTAATTTAATCGAGCTCAATATATACGAATGACGTACACTCGGTAGGAAATTAAAAAATAAAAATAAAAGCCAAATAGTATGATAATAACTTGGGTGAAAAGGGGAAACATTAAATGTGATAGTAGGAAGAACTAGTTAAGTAATAAGCTTAGTTGAGAGATATGGACCAAAAATGAGCTGTCATTGATATAAAAAACATTGGGTGGCCCCATATAGAAAAGTTACATGTACACAAAGGTTTAATTGTAACATGGTAGGCATGTGAATATAGACATAAACCATGTGTCATCCATGTGGATTAACCCTTTCAGTTTATCTGGCATTAACTAAGCAATCCCACCCCAAGTTGATTCTTTTCTTTCTTCAAATATTTTGTAGTAATTAATTTCATATAAGTAAACATTTGTAATAGTTAAATTACAAAGAAAACATTGATCGGGGGTAGAGTAATTTGTAATCCACATGCTTTAAGGAGCCCACCATATGGGAAAATTTAAGACCCTACCTTTTCAAGTGACCATAACCACACAATTAACAGTCAGAATCATTTTTAAGAATTATTGAAGTTTGGCTGTCAACTAGGGTTGTGTCCCTTAATTTTGGGTTTCGACAATTGTGTTATTGTGGCCCTAAAGAATGAAAGGTTTATTACCACTCTTTCCTACAATGTGCTCTAATTTCTGAAGTTTCATATCTAAGAAAGTTTATATTTAAAAGGGGAAAAATATATATAGTCAGACATTTCTATAATAACTATCTTTTATAATAACATTTTGTTATAACGGTCAAGCTTTCTTTGGAATCAATCTTTTACGTGATGTTATATTATATGTTTTCTATAACAACATTTCGCTATATCAGTCAAAACAAATTCGGGCAAACAACTCTGTTATTGAGAGGTTTGACTATATATTCATTCCCCACGTAACCATGATATAGACAGTAATGGGTTATCCAAAGAGCCTATATATATATTTACATTTTTCGGTTCGATCTATTCAAATTAAAACATGCATGCATTTGAGCTTCTTTGCCAAAAGAAATGGAGTATGCTAATATTGTATATGTATGCAATTCCGATTCAGAATTGCAGGCTTTTAAACGGCAGAAACATTTCGGGTTTTGACAAAAGATTACAAACCTTCACATTGTTAGACTTTAACTAAGGGGGCTAGAGAAGAGAAAGGTATCAATCCCTAATCTCTGTTTCGTAAGTGCAAGAAAGTATATTATATGAATAAAAATAAGAGTTTAATTTATATAGTATATTGATATAAAAAGAATTATTGCACTATTAATATAATTTAATATGTTAAAATAGTTTATTAAATTTATATAAATTATCTATTGTTATTAAATAGGTTATTAAAATAAATTATTAAATATTTATTGTTATAGGTCAACTTAACTTAATAACGTCAAAAACAATTACACTATATCCGCATAAGAGGAAGAAATAATAAGAATCCTGGTATGTTGATCCAAAAAGCAATAATGGTGGGCGGGGGAAGAGGGTGTTGATTGGTTGGTTGTTTAAGTTTGGAATCAGAGATAGAGATAAATTAATTAATAAACAAAGTTTGGTGTGATTAGGAAGCTAACACAAGCATGTGCTGAGACTTAATTGCAGCCCAATATAACCCTGTGAGACAAAGCTTTAAAAATACACATGAAAATGAAAAGATGTTTGCTTAATATATTTAATTAACAGAGCATGAAACCATGTGAACCTGCATATATAATCATCATGTATTGCCACATGCCTTTGTTTATTTAATTTACTTTCTTTCACTACTGGCTCTGAAATTAAGAGAATATACTGTCACCGATGGTTAAATCAAGATTTAGGAAAACCATAGATTTCATTTAGTATACTCATTATTTAACAATTAATTCCCTTTTCTCCCTTTTTTCATATCAAGAATTTCGGGGATGGAATTCAATCTCAGTACCTTTAAAATACTTGACGATTTATTTATTTCACTACTACACGGGGCGGAACTACTTTTGTAGTAGGATAAAATTACATTATATAGATAAATCAAAAATATCATAATTTTCTTAATTTCTTTGTGTGTTTACTTTTTCATATTTTAAATTGTTTTTAGTAAAAATTCTGACTTTGCCGCTGCAGCGATTATTTTGCAACGGTTAGAGAAACACTCTTTAAAGTGTTTCCGCTTGCTCTATTTAGTTTGAAAAAATGCATCTTACTGCGCGGTGAAGGTAGAGAACTTTGGAGGAGAATAAAGGAATAATTTGTGAGCAAAAAATATACATATCTTTTTAAGACAAGAAATCACTCTGAGAAATTTAATACAATGTGGGTAAGCAACGTAGTCATGTGATGATACTGTCAGCAAGCATATTGGAGATCTATCAACTGCTATTTTTGGACTTCAAATATAAAATAAATCATTTGATCAGGGAAGTATAAGGATTCTCAATCTCACTTATCTTAATATTTTATCATTTAGATTTTGGAATCAAGTTTTATGATATTTCTACAATATGGTATTTCGTCAAATCTTAAGAACATGTTCCGCAGAATTTCAAATATAATGACCAAAACTGTAAAGTATAAAATCTTCAGATGTATCATATAGGATATTACAAGAAAATCTGATCATTTTATAATTCCTTTTCCTGAGATATCTAACAAATTACGATTTCTCGAAATCTCTTGCCTTAAAAATGATAGGAGTAGCGAGTTGAAAGATTTTATCTCTTTATTACAAATCATTAGGTTTTGTTGTGTCATTTCTGCCAACATTAAGAAAATTTATACAATTTTATGGTATAACTGTTGTTTTTATTTTTTTTAATCATGTGGTACGGGTTGGAACATCACTATTAAAGGAATAGACAATATAGAAAAAGTAAAGATTTTTGATGAAATTGAAATGCTACAATTAAGTGATGGGTTGTGCTACATTTTGACCCTTAATTTTTCAGTTAATTTCTGGATAAATCTGATATCCAGTTCACAAGTCACAAAATAGAGAATTCTGAAAAATATTGTGAAGGAGAAACAATTCTGGCGGACGTGCTTCAAATTCTAAAAGTTTTCTTTTTATATGAAGGACTCAATTAAAATTTTGCAACTTTCTTGTTATTGAGAGGTGGGGACAAGTTACGCTGCAAGAAAATGATGAGAAAGGGACCAAAGTTCACATAATAAAAGTTATATTCATGTTCTTTACTATGTAAGTTAAAACACATACATTTCCATTTATTTTTTCAATTACAATTCCCGGATCTTCAAAAAAAAGAAGATAAATTGAGTCTTGGATATAAATTCTAAAATCATTCTAGAATTAATGAAAAGTGAAGCTGCATGGCTGTAGAGGCGGATCCGGGATTTCGAGGTTGCGGGTGTCATACTGCTTTAAACATAAACGTATTGCTATTTACCCGATCCAAACAGAGTAAATTTTAATAGATCGGTTTTGATCAACTTTAGATTTCAGTTCGAGTTATTCGTCTTTTTCGTTTACATAAAAGTTGTTAGTAGTTTCAAATAAGAGTATTAGACGCTGTTAATTTCCAACTGTACCACCACAAGGCGTGGTAATGTGCACAAAAAGGGTTAATATATCTAATAACACTTCTTAAAGAGCATGGATTGTCCTCAACACTACAACAAATACTAATAACACTTCTCAACATATTGGCTGCCCGAATCCTAATGTGCATTGGTATTCCAACGAACATAGCACAAGTCAGCGACGAAATTCACATTGTGCATAAGTGCTCTCCCTCGCCATGGTATTCCCCATCATGAAGTTCTACAAGATTATGGGAGAAACACTGAATCCTAATTCGCTAGGGAGGAAAAATCTGAAATATTATGGATTTCTTTATCACTTTTTTTTAATCTATCACTCATGCCCTCAAACCATATTCAGTAGTAGAATTGTAGAAACTGAAGCAAACCGACAAATGGCTATCGTCATTTGCATCTGGCATAAGGATTTGGTGAATTTATATCAATTACTCATGCTTTACTACAATAACATACTAGTATAATCCCACATAGTGAGAGTTTGAGGAGAATTGCGTGAACACAAACCTTACCCCTATCTTGTGGAGATAGAAGGGTTATTTTAAATTACTCATGCTTTACAACAATAACAAGAACAACAAACCTAGTGTAGTATTCCTGCTTTATTAATTTATTTGTTTTATCAAAAGTAAATTATTAAACTTTATTGGTAGCAATCCCACAATATTTATTTTAGCAAGGAGAGTTGCGTGAACACAAATCTTACCCCTATCTTGTGGAGATAGAGGGGTTATTTTAAATTACTCATGCTTTACAACAATAACAAGAACAACAAACCTAGTGTAGTATTCCTGCTTTATTAATTTATTTGTTTTATCAAAAGTAAATTATTAAACTTTATTGGTAGCAATCCCACAATATTTATTTTAGCAAGGAGAGTTGCGTGAACACAAATCTTACCCCTATCTTGTGGAGATAGAGGGGTTATTTTAAATTACTCATGCTTTACAACAATAACAAGAACAACAAACCTAGTGTAGTATTCCTGCTTTATTAATTTATTTATTTTATCAAAAGTAAATTATTAAACTTTATTGGTAGCAATCCCACAATATTTATTTTAGCAAGGAGAGTTGCGTGAACACAAATCTTACCCCTATCTTGTGGAGATAGAGGGGTTATTTTAAATTACTCATGCTTTACAACAATAACAAGAACAACAAACCTAGTGTAGTATTCCTGCTTTATTAATTTATTTATTTTATCAAAAGTAAATTATTAAACTTTATTGGTAGCAATCCCACAATATTTATTTTAGCAAGGAGAGTTGCGTGAACACAAACCTTACCCCTATCTTGTGGAGATAGAGGGGTTATTTTAAATTACTCATGCTTTACAACAATAACAAGAACAACAAACCTAGTGTAGTATTCCTGCTTTATTAATTTATTTATTTTATCAAAAGTAAATTATTAAACTTTATTGGTAGCAATCCCACAATATTTATTTTAGCAAGGAGAGTTGCGTGAACACAAACCTTACCCCTATCTTGTGGAGATAGAGGGGTTATTTTAAATTACTCATGCTTTACAACAATAACAAGAACAACAAACCTAGTGTAGTATTCCTGCTTTATTAATTTATTTATTTTATCAAAAGTAAATTATTAAACTTTATTGGTAGCAATCCCACAATATTTATTTTAGCAAGGAGAGTTGCGTGAACACAAACCTTACCCCTATCTTGTGGAGATAGAGGGGTTATTTTAAATTACTCATGCTTTACAACAATAACAAGAACAACAAACCTAGTGTAGTATTCCTGCTTTATTAATTTATTTATTTTATCAAAAGTAAATTATTAAACTTTATTGGTAGCAATCCCACAATATTTATTTTAGCAAGGAGAGTTGCGTGAACACAAACCTTACCCCTATCTTGTGGAGATAGAGGGGTTATTTTAAATTACTCATGCTTTACAACAATAACAAGAACAACAAACCTAGTGTAGTATTCCTGCTTTATTAATTTATTTGTTTTATCAAAAGTAAATTATTAAACTTTATTGGTAGCAATCCCACAATATTTATTTTAGCAAGGAGAGTTGCGTGAACACAAATCTTACCCCTATCTTGTGGAGATAGAGGGGTTATTTTAAATTACTCATGCTTTACAACAATAACAAGAACAACAAACCTAGTGTAGTATTCCTGCTTTATTAATTTATTTATTTTATCAAAAGTAAATTATTAAACTTTATTGGTAGCAATCCCACAATATTTATTTTAGCAAGGAGAGTTGCGTGAACACAAACCTTACCCCTATCTTGTGGAGATAGAGGGGTTATTTTAAATTACTCATGCTTTACAACAATAACAAGAACAACAAACCTAGTGTAGTATTCCTGCTTTATTAATTTATTTATTTTATCAAAAGTAAATTATTAAACTTTATTGGTAGCAATCCCATAATATTTATTTTAGCAAGAAGAGTTGCGTGAACACAAACCTTACTTCTATCTTGTGGAGATAGAGGGGTTGTTTTAAATTACTCATGCTTTATAACAATAACAAGAACAACAAACCTAGTGTAGTATTCCTGCTTTATTAATTTATTTATTTTATCAAAAGTAAAATATTAAACTTTATTGGTAGCAATCCCATAATATTTATTTTAGCAAGGAGAGTTGCGTGAACACAAACCTTACCCCTATCTTGTGGAGATAGAGGGATTGTTTCAAATTACTCATGCTTTACAACAATAACAACAACAAACCTAGCGTAGTATTCTTGCTTTATTAATTTATTTATTTTATCAAAAGTAAAATATTAAACTTTATTGGTAGCAATCCCATAATATTTATTTTAGTGGTGATTGGCCGAAAAATGATGATTTGGAGAAGGATAAACGGCATACTATATCGAACTCGCGCGCCTTGGGAGAAAAGGCTGATCCTCTACCAGTGGCACCTTGCGCCAGCTTATCATTTGGGTATAAACATTAATATTTAGTCAATGTCTTCTACATATATACAGCTACATGCATATATACATAGAGTTTCAACCAAGTCACTCGGGTAGCGTGGCACCCTCAAGCTTGTACATAGATCCGCCCCTGCATGGCTGGCATTATATGGAATACATTCTTAAAAATAAATCCAAGATTTTGTCCTAATTATTTGTATCCAATATCAGTAAAACTGTAGCATACATTGTTTACCCTTAAAATTGGATAACAATTAAACTTATAATGTGAGTTTAAGGATACGTGATTTCACTTCATACCAATTAAAATATATGAAAATTAATGATAAAATTATACAATAAAATAAATCAAACTAGTGTTTGAGTAGAACTCAACCCTTGAGTTAAAGTGTCCTCGAACTGAGTGATGCTAGGACAATAAAAATACAATAAGCTAAAGAACAAGAGTGCGAGCGAGAAAGAAATAATATTACTTTTTTGTATTCGTTGTCCCTACAAATGGTTAGAACCCCCTTTATATAGTAGAGGAATTCTATATATGGTACAATTTTAATTACAGAAAGAAATCTCATGATTAACTAAACAACCGTTCTTGATTTGATCCGTTCCGAGATTTTCGCCATGATCTTCGACTAGTCGCGGATATCTCGCTTTTCCGTTATTACGTTATTTTCGGTATTTGCTCGATGCCTGTCTCGTTTGGTCTCGATTGCTGCCGGCCTCGATCTTGGCAGGTGCCTCGAATCTCGATCTCGGTACCTTGTCTTCGTGCCTCGATCCGATACACTTCGGAGTCGTCCTTCGATGCAAACTCTCGATCTCGGTTAAACAATAAAATCGAATGGACCAGTTTTAACCGTATACAAACATATTAGAAAAGTTTTACAAAAAAAATAAAATCTAAGAAAAGGCTTACTATTGAGGACAAAGATATATAGATTTCATATTTTCTCTTTTATCTATATAGAGAGAGAGATAGAATTTTAGTTACATACATCGTTAGTGTTAAAAAAATTTACATTATCGGGTTATGGTTAACAGGTAACATATAGTATTTCGAAGATTGCAAATCTCATATTTTAATGCAATTTACTTATAGATATTTAGAGCAATGGTGAAGTTATCTCCATGTGACCTATAAGTCACGAGTTCGAGCCATAAAAGTAGCCACTAATAATTGTATTACATTAGACTGTCTACATCACACCTCTTAGGGTACGGTCTTTCCCTGGATCCTGCGTGAACGCGAAATACTTTATGCATTGGGCTACATTTTCTTACCTATAGATATTCTTTAAGTGACATGATAGAAAAAAATTCTTTACACTAACAAAAGTATATAACTTACACGAAATACTGTGTGAGAGAGAAAGGAATCAGCTTTATCCAGAAAAGAAGAAAAGAGAAAGTAGTGAGTAATTTACAAGTGGGTAATAAGATGAAAAGGTAAGGCCCGTGAAAGCGAAGGTGCACAGCCGAAGGTCGCTATTAAAGGGCCCATAAGAATGGACCTCAACTTGAAAAAGCCCACATTCAGAAGTTGTTTGTGTAAAATGAAAAATATTAAGAAAAAATCCGTTAAATGTTGACTTTCAAATGACAAACCATAATTGGGAAAAAGAAAGTGAAAAGAAAGAGGAAAGGGATTGTGGGAAAATAGGCTAATGTTTCTCTCACCTTCACTTTCTTCTTTATATTTAAAAAAAAAACTTGGTTTTACTCGTCCTCTTCCGTGATGTAAAAGACGGAGAAACCCCACAAGTGGATAAGATTTAATTCTATGTTGCTTTATGAGTTTTCCTTTTTCTTTATTTGCTTGCATATATTTTATTCAATAAAGATAAAAATTACTTCTTGTGCATTAAATAATTTCAAAGTTTGCTGGCGGATCTACAATTTGAAGTTTATGGTTTTCTATAGCAACCTCAAGTTAATACTATAATAACGGGATTCAGGTAAACCCGTAGCCGATCCTTTAGATCCGCTCGTGGCTTGGTATACTTCTCCTATTATGATATTTTTATCCTAATATTTTTCGGTTCGGCTTATCAATAGTGGGGAACTAAAAGCTAAAAAAGAAGGATATCTTTTCTTTTAGCAAAATTAAAACTTTACTTCAATAATTTGGGAGTGAGACCGGCTTAAGTAAGCATATGTGTGCTAACGATTAACATAGTCTACTTCATGGGCGGAGCTAGTAAGGGTAAGTGGCTTTAATTGAATCTCAGTCGTCAAAAATTTATAGTGTGCAAATAGAGTAAAACAAGTATCTATAAAAACTATTAAATTCCCTTGACATAGGAACTTTTTTTAGTATAATAGTAAAAGGATAAAAATTAGTTAAAATTATATGTTCAAATCTCGATTATGGCTTCGCCACTTGACTCCAACTTATTAATAAATTTAGGCGTAGTCGTTGTTCTAGAGTGAAGCTCCACATCCAAATTTATAATAGAAAAACATGCGAAGAAAATAATCAATACTATCATTAGCAGTAATGTTTAGAACTAGAAAACTCCAAACACGCATGGAAGAAGCCATGCATGACGATATCATGCTCGAAGCCTCGAAGAGAAGTCTACTCATTATCGTGGAAACCGAATATATAGAGAGTGATTAAATCAAAACTATTATATCTAAAGGTAGCTAATAAATAGTAAATGAGACAATAATAAAAAAAGAACACCAGAAATTTACGAGATTTGGCAAAATTAATTTTCTGCCTAGTCCTCAGACACAATCAACTCAAAAAGAAGATTCAAATGTCTTAGGAGATAAGAAGACAACTGAGAGATGTTTACAAATGAACAAACCCCTTGCTATTTATAGAAGAAAAATTGTCCTAATAATGTCATGCATGACATCTCATAAAGTGTGATCATACAGTGTAAATGCATGAAAAATGCATCTACCAATTTCCTCCTAAAAGAAGGCTTCCAAATGTTCACATTAGCTCACATTAATCTTGTCAAATTTAATAAATCTCCACCTTGGCAAGATTCCACTATTTCAATTTTCTCTCACTAATAAATTTTGATTGTGTATTCAACTTCAATCTTCAAAGTTCAACAATATTGATCAAGTTCAAACAATGTTGAAACTTGATCGCAGTCACTACTTTTGTTAGCATATCGGTAGTATTGTCTGTAGTCCGAATTTTCTGCACCATAACTCCACCTTCTTCTATAATATCTCGTACAAAGTGATATCGAACATCAATGTGCTTTGTCCTTGCATGATAAATTTGGTTCTTTGCTAATCGGATAGCACTTTGGCTATCACAAAATAGTGTGATGCTTTCTTAACCAATACCAAGCTCTCTAAGCAACCCTTGAAGCCAAATTGCCTCCTTTACAGCCTCTGTGATTGTCATGTACTCTGCCTCAGTAGTAGACAAAGAAACCGTTGACTGCGAAGTAGACTTCCAACTAACCAGTGCATTTGCAAAAGTAAAAACATAACCAGTAGTTGATCTATGATTATCCAAATCTCCCGCATAATCTGAGTCACAATATCCAACTAGATACTGACTATCTTGCTGCTCAAAAATCAATCCAACTTCTACAGTATTACAAATATACCTTAGAATCCATTTCATAACTTGCCAATGCTCCTTTCCTGGATCATGCATATACCTGCTTACAACTCCGATAACATGTGAAATATGAGGTCTTGTGCAAACCATTGCATACATCAAGCTACCAACGGTATTCGCATATAGTACTCTTGACATATACCTCGTTCAGCTTCATTCTTCGGCGACATAGAAGCACTAAGCTTAAAGTAAGGATCAAGCGGAGTGCTAACCGACTTCGTGTTCTCATTCATGCCAAATCGAACTATTACTCTCTTCAAGTATTCTTTCTGAGATAGACAGAGTTTTTTTGAATGTCTATCGCGTTTTATCTCCATGCCAAGAATTTTCTTTGCCTCACCTAAATCCTTCATCTCAAACTCCTTTCTTAGTTGAATCTTCAACTTCTCAATTTCCTCTTGACTTTTGGAAGCTATCAATATATCATCAACGTATAGGAAAAGATATATAAAAGATCCGTCTTCAAGCTTGTGCAGATACACACAATGATCGTATTTTCTTCTTTTATACTTCTGCTGTAACATAAACTTGTCAAATCATTTGTACCATTATCTAGAAGATTGTTTCAATATGTACAACGATTTTTCAAGTTTGCACACCATATTTTCCTTTCCAACAACTTTGAATCCTTCTGGCTGAGTCATATATATTTCTTCTTCCAAGTCTCCATATAAAAATATAGTTTTTACATCTAACTGAACTAGTTTCAAGTTCAACTGTGCTACCAAAGCCAACAAAACACTAATAGATGAGTGTTTCATGACTGGAGAAAATATCTCATTATAATCAATTCCCTCCTTTTGAGCGTATCCTTTGGCCACCAATCTTACTTTGTAGCAAACATCTTCTTGGTTCAGAAATCCTTCTTTCTTTGCAAATACTCATTTGCACCCATTTGCTTTCTTTCCCTTCGGGAGATTGGCCAATTTTCATGTGCGATTCTGATGAAGGGACTGCATTTCTTCATTCATGGAAATCCTCCACTTATCTTCTTCTGAATTTTGGATTGTATCTTTATAAGTGGTAGGAACACCATCAGCTACAATTGAGGCTGCACAAGCCACCATCTCTATGAGACGAACATGTTTCTTTATTGTTCTTTTTGGCTTGCTAGTTGCGATTGATTCAAGTTGTTGTTGAGGTTTCTGAGTTGGAATCTCCCTTCCCACTGGTTCTTCTTCCAGAGTAAAATCTTTTATTGTTTTCTCTTTTTCTCCTTGTGTTGGGAAAATTAATTTTTTCAAGAACTTCACCTGCTTTGAAACATTATCAATTTGTTTGACATCTTCAATTGTCACCTTATCTGTTATGGCAAATTCATCAAAGGTAACATCTCTGCTGAATATAATTTTTCTCATCTCTGGACACCATAAGCGGTATCCTTTGACTCCGAAAGTAATTCTCATAAATATAGCTTTCTTTTCTCTCGGGTTCAATTTTGACTCTTTCACATGATAGTATGCAATTGAGCCAAATACATGCAAAATATTATAATCTTCAACAGGTTTTCCATATCATTTTTGAAATGGTGTCTTGCTACCAATAGCGGTATATGGTAGAAGATTAATGAGGTGGCATGCATATGTTATTGTCTCAACCCAAAATTATTTTCCCAAGCCATATTGGACTACATATATCGAACCTTCTCCAGCAAAGTTCGGTTCATACGTTCTGCCACTCCATTCAGTTGTGGTGTATTTCTGACGGTGAAATGTCTCAAAATGCCATCATCTTCATAAATCTTATTGAAAAGATCATTTTTGTATTCTCCATCGTTGTCTGTGCGAAGACACTTTATCTTTCTGCTTGTTTAAATCTCTATAATCTCCTTCCATTTGAGAAAAATTCTCAATACCTCATCTTTGGTTTCATCATATACACCCACACTCTCCGGAAAAAGTCATCAATAAATGTTACAAAATAATATTTCCCACCTAATGAAGGTGTTCTGGAAGCACCCCAAACATCAGAGTGAACATAATCCAAAATACTTTTAGTATTATGGATAATGTTTCCAAATTTAATATTTATTTATTTTTCCTTGACACAATGCTCACAAAACTCAAATTGCAAGTCTTTACTCCTTTTAACAATCATTGATCTGATAAAATTTTCAAGAATTTTCCTCCAGCATGTTCCAAGTGCATGTGTCATCGCTCAGTCACTTCTGCCTCCTTGTCATCACTGGTTGTCAATGTCACTGTCCCAATAACTGTACTGCCGTAATAGTGGTACATGTTATTGTTTCTCTGAATTTCCTTCATTACCACCAGTACACTTGAACATATTCTCATGACCCCATTTTTTGTAATGACTTTGAACCCCTTTGACTCGAGGGCTCTCACAAAAATAAAAATTTTCTTTAAATCTGGTACGTATCGAACATCTGTTAATATTCTGATCAATCCATCATGGTTCCTTAATCAGATTGAACCAATACCATATGCGGTAATAGGAATGTTATTTGTGGTATGAATAACTCCACATTCTCCTTCTTAAAAATCGACGAACCAGTCCTGGTTAGGATACATATGATAGCTACAAAGTTGAATCCATTATCCATATGTCAGATGGTTTGAATGGCTCTGTTGTAACTAATGCGAAATCAGAGTCGTCACAATCAGCTACATTTGAATCTATGACAGCCTTCCCTATTGTTAGGTTGGCCTTGTTTTTCAACTTTGGACAGTCTTTCTTCCAGTGCCCTTTTTCTCGGCAAAGGGCGCATTCATTTTTGCTAGGTCTGAATCTTGACTTCAATCTTCCTTTCTTTGTTCTCATCTGGTTTTGAGAACGACCTCTCACGACCAGTGCTTCTCCTTCTCCACTTTTTTATTTTTCTCTCTTTCTTTGTTCATAGCTCTACAGGGCAACAAACTTCTTTGAGAGATACTTCATCAGTCCCATGAAGTAGAGTAGTTTCGAGGTGCTCGTACTCATCGGGAAGTGAACTTAATAACATTAAGGCCATATCTCCATCACTAAAAGTCACGTCCATATTTTGCAAATATGTCGCCAACTTATTAAAGCTAGTGATATGATCATTCATTGTAGTACCAGGAACATATGTGAAGCGTAACAACCTTTTTTTCATGTAAAGTTTATTTTGACTGTTTTTCTTCAAAAATTTATCCTCCAATGCGTTCCATAATTTACTTGCAGAAGTTTCTTTTGTGACTGGATACTTCTGTTCTCTTGCAAGGTAAGATCAAATGGTACCACAAGCAATGCGGTTGATAATCTTTCAATCTTCTTCTCTTATATTGTCTAGTTTCTTTTCTTCTATGGCAATATCTTGCCTTGTTGAAAAAGGACATCAAGAACCTCAGCTTGCCACATCCCGAAATGTCCTAACCCGTCAGAAATTTCAACTGTAAATTTTGCATTAGACATAATTCTTGTCAGAAGCGAAGATGCCAATGATGTATTACTGACACCCGATGTGGACTCTTCATTTTTTTTGTCTCCCATTTTTGCTACAGATGCTATTTATTTGTTGACACTACAGAACACCAAAGTAATCCTTTTCGGATATTGAAGTTCAGACAATGCTGCAACCACAGAGCATACTCAGATAGAACCTTGGCTCTGATATTAATTGTTGCGGAAGCCGAATATATTGAGGGTATTAAATTACAACTACTATATCTAAAGGTAGCTAATAAATAGTAAATGAGATAATAATAAATAAATAAATAAATAAATAAATAAATAAATAAATAAATAAATAAAGAACACCAGAAATTTACGAGGTTCGACAAAATTAATTTTCTGTCTAGTCCTCGGACACAATCAACTCAAACTTTATTTCACTCCAAAAATACAAGTGAAATACTACAAGAGAGAAAGAAGACTCAAATGCCTTTGGAAATAAGAAGGCAAATGAGAGATGTTTACAAATGAATAAAACCCTTGCTATTTATAGAAGGGAAATGGCTTTAATAATGTCATGGATGACATCACATAAAGTGTGATCATGCAATGTAAATGCATGAAATATGCATCTACCAATTTTCTCCTAAAAGGAGACTTCCAAATGTTCACACTAGTTCATATTAATCTTGTCAAATTTAACACAGATGAATTCGGGTTAACATAATTATCAACATTTAATAAAGATTGGAATTGTGCGTTGTGATATTTTTTCCATCTATTTAATTCTCTAGGTAAATAATTCACAAAGGTGGAGATCATCTATTCGGCAATTTCGGATTAGCCTATGAGTAATCTACAAAAAAACACCCTAATGAAGACGAGAAAACATTACACATAAAAAATACATATTATGCATTTATTGATTTGATAGAAATAACGGATACAAATAAATTTTCACATCATTCTTACCATTAAGGGGTAGCTATTGATACAAACAAAGTAGTGACTAATAGAAACCAAATGGACAATCAGCCTTGGATTTGGTTCTGCTGGATAAAGATCCATAGGCAATTACTAGTTACCCATTCTTTATTCTTCCTAGGGTGTACTTTTAACAACAAAATTAATAAAATTCAAATTTTTAGTCCCTCAAGCGAGCGAAAACTCCTAAGTCTTGCTTGTTTAGACATTCAGTTTGATTAGTGAGGATCCATTTACCAATTTGAATTATGTGGCATTTGTTTCCTCCAATTATTCGATCATCACGACGAGGAAATTGAATGTAAAATGAAAGAAATCAATCTTGGATAGATTACAATAACGTATAATAATACTTCAAAGAATAGACGTAAACCTTCACTTTTATTCTGTGAATATTTAGGATGTAAATGTTCTTTCCCTTTAGAATATTAAAGTTTATAATACTATCAAATGGATTGTCCTTTATAATAAATTGCAAAATTTAACCTTGAAAACGCAACTGAGGGTCAATATCTTTGCCCAATTAACGGCCCAAACAAGACATGCCAATCCAAAATAACCAAATGGAAAACTATCATCAATGTTCATTTATAAGTAATTTATTATAAAAATTGACTAATTCATAAAATATTACTAATATTAGCTAAATAGTTATTTGTAGCTAAAAAAAAGGTCAAAGTTTTGCTTTCTTTTGAGTGGATGTTATTAGAATAAACTAGGTACATCTTAAGGAACTTGAATCTCAGTTTTGGGATGATTTAGTAGAGTTTTGAGGTGGTTTGAATTACAAATTCGAAGTAAAAGAAGAACATGGAAAAAATGGTTTGTGTATCACACTGAATATTATTTGTGTATTACATATGTGTCATATTTGTATCAGATGTGTATCACATGTATATTTATGTATACCTGTGTGAGATACATGCGTGATACATCTGTCGCAGAAGAATTTTTTGGACTCGATTTTAACTACAAATTTTGATACCAAATCAGTCCAAATCACTTCCAATCTTCCTCAAATTTTGTATATTGACTCATTCATATGTTTTTAATGAATTTCAACCATACCCATTGAAAAGGGTCCCTTTGTGCTTTGATTTTTGGAATCTCGTATATATATATATATGTGTGTGTGTGTGTGTATTTCATCACCTTAATTGCTACCTTACCTTATGGAAGGAGATCTTTGCGTGTAATTTTTGGAGAGAAAGAACCTTATTTGTTTGAGTTTACAATTTTTATGTGTCTGATTAGTTTTGGTAAGTCTATGATTAATGCAGTGGCAAAGCCACATGGTCACAAACTGACCACCCTTTATCAAAAAATTGCATTGTGTATATAGGTAAAATATTATATTTTAGAGGTATATAACGCATATTGAACACCCTTTGTCGGAAATTTTTTCACTTCTTTCAAATTTGAATATCCTTAGGAAAATTCCTAGTTTCGCCACTGGATTAATGGTTAGAAGTTGGTAAGTTGGAACTTATTTGGGATATTTGTGTAAGATTCCCTAACCAAATTGAAGTGAAGTGTAACAACCTGAGATGTAAGGTTCTAAACTCGAGCAATAGCAGACTGATACAAGTTTACTAGCGTGATTCCAATAGGCAGCTCAACTTTCAGGCAAGAGGTACAACTCTGCGTCATTCCATTAAGGCAGAAGCGGCGAGTCTTGAGGAATTTGGACAAGCAGCCCCGACATCAAACATGAAAATGCTCAACTTATTATCTAGCCATATGAATTAACCCAAATCTAATAGGTATGTATAATATGTGTATAAATATGTATAATCTATGTATACCGACTAGAAAAATCAAATATTGAATCTGACAATCTATAAAGAGTTAACTGTAACTAGCTGAAAGGAAGGATCTATTTAAGACGATATATAGCATTGTCCACTAGTAGAAGGTTCCTTCGTAGAAATAGGGCCAAGCAGCAGCTACCAAGTTCTTTTTCCTCACTTTTTATCCAACCCCGAGTTCACTTCGTATTCAAGTCTGTTAGTCTAGAGCAGTGATACCAGATGACAACAGCTGATACAGAATTCTAGACGGAAGTTGAAGCATACGGACTCCCAACGATAAAATTTGCTTTGAGAAACGACTACAAGGATACACATACCCAATGGTGTGGTAAAACCAGACGGAGTAATTAGCTACTCGTAGCAACACAAGGTGGTCTGTCCACGGTATACCCCTCAGCTATATGTGGGATCGAAAGTGGAATAAGACCAAATACAAGATATAGAACTCAGTCAACTTTATATAAAGAAAATTGCATAAAATCTTTTGAAACCGCACTGGCGAAAAACAACTTCAATTCTCCGTACATGAATGAATCAGCAAAATTCCTTTCTTCTAACAAAAGAATGTAGGAACTGCTAAAATACAACAACTGCACAAGCATTACATAAGAAAAACTGACAGAAAAGAAATGGATACTGATTTATCTACGTCTTGGCCTGGAGAAACTTGGGGATCCAATATGTTGTGATCCCCTAAAATTTCTACTGGGAGAATCCATAGGTCCTCTAAAAGAAGCATATGCTGCCTTTGCTGATTCTGGAACAGAGTCCAGGGGAATTGATTCCACAAAGCATGCTGTATTGATTCTAGTCCTCTCAAGTTCAGATTGAAGTAGCTCAGAACTATACTGCTGGGCAAGAGCCTGAGAATTAAAACACAATTGAAATGCAAGTAAGAAAGGTGGAGGAAACAACTCAATGACACTGTCTAAACTAGACACTTTGGTGAAAGGCAGGACTGTGGCCAGGCAAAGCAGCAAAATTGTCGGGTGGATTCAGTGATAATAAGCAATATTCTATAAGAAAGTCTATCTTAACTGTACAGATAACTCAGAAAGTAAGCAAGAAAAACAATCTGAAAAGAAGAGCATAGAGAACAAGTGTTACTCACAATCAGGTCATCCGGTGATACAGTCATCCCTTGCTGCCGGTCATCCAGAAATACATCATCACTTCCACGTGTCGGCCGGCGGCTGTGAGTTGGAGTCTCAGTAACCTCAGCAACACACTCTGTTGCTTTCTCTAAGAGGACCCCTTGTAATGTTTTCAGAGACTCCCTTGCTTCATGTGTAAAATAAGGATTCAATATGGTCTCGAAGTAATCAAGCTGCACGTTTAGCCAGACAAACCATCAGAAAAAATCCCAGGAACTATTTATGTTTTTTGGCTCAACACTGAATGCTGCAAACCTAGAGGAACCAAAAGTACTCAAAAAGCAAATGCAAAGCATCAACTTGTATTTAAACCATTAGAGCAGAAGTCATCTGACAGCACACAAATGTCTGAGGCGCAAGTTAACTGAACATAGCAACAGTAGTGTCAATTTTTAGCTTTAGTATGTAGTTATTATTTTTCATTATTTTTTATAAGAATCAGTAGACTGCCAATTCACCTCAAGCATAAGCTGGCAAAAGCCATTCGCGTCTAATGCTTTGAGATCTTTGTCTTGATTTTCATGGAAAAGACTTAGGGAAGTATCAATTAAGCCTTCAACAAGAATACCAAGCGTCTTGTCCAGTAGAGGCTTACAACCAGCGAAGACCTGTGAAGAGAAAAATCAATATTACAAAGAAGACCAAGTAAAAAGGAAATTTAAAAATTAACTAGTTCAGCAACAGTATGCCCATAAAACAATCAGGGAATTTTACCTCTGCATGTACAGCTACTAGAGTGTGCAGCAATTCCACAGCAGCATCTCGCACACTCTGCAACGCAGAAAAGGCCATGTTAACATTCAAAGGTGAAAACACACAAAGTTAATGAGAAGTGTCTTTCTCACCTTAACTGCTGGCGCAGCACCCCATTGCACTCCACCATCCAAGAAATAGTTTATAGCTGCTGCTCTAATCAAATTTGTCTGACAAAAATATGCCAAAAAATAGTAATTATGGAGCCTTTATTTAAGAAATGTATGACCATATCAAGCACAGCACATAAATGTTGCAACTTCCTCTTTTTTGGAGGATATTTTACATCTTCCACACCCATGAGGGACCAAAAGATATATCATCTAACTACCTGTCTCCCAATTATATTGAATTAAATGATTAGGGGGTGAGGGTTAATCGCAGCACATTGTATTTTGATTCTGAAAAAGGTACATGAACAAGCAATTTGTATGAAAGCACAATGACTATAACTGTATAATTGAATAAACATTTTGCCACATGCTTGGTGCAAATATTACTCATTCAAGAATCTCCAGAGACGTGCAGTAGTTTCTCGACTCAAGGTTCCATTTCTCTTTTAGATTCTTCCAGGTAAAAAATTGATAGAACAGTTTTATGTCATACCTTTGCAAAAGTGTACTGTTCAAGGACCTTCTCTTCAAGCCCAGCAAAAGACATAACCAATTCTTGGATATCACTGTCCTCTTCATCCTTACCCCTAAAGTAGATATCATAATCACATGATGTTAAACATAACATTTGGCAGTTAAACAAAAATCTTGCCGAAGTCGAGGGAGAAAAGGCCTAGGAAATGATCAAACACAGTCTTCTCATTTTTTCTTATTCAACATAAGAATAAGAGTTCTATGCAAAATGTGCAAACCAGTAATGCCCAGTGTAACAAACCATTTTATGAATCTCACCTTGAAATTCGTTCTGCGTGATGCTAATATAAGAAATAACATTCCTAAGTCTATCCAGCTTACTTGCTGGGATTTTCCAATATTTCTTATATATTTTGGAGCAAGATATCATTAAAGTGCTTTTAACTAAATGTGTAAACTAAAGAGCAGAAAGTAATTTTGTACCTCGGCTGCAGCCAAATTTGTTTGTATTTGCAGTACAATTCACGAGCAAGTTCATCTTTACAATATCCAATATTACTTAGAACCATCAGCAGCTGTCGATGTGGATCAACAATACTTCCTGGTAGGGGATCAGATGATTTTTCTTCTGGTTCAAGATATCCATTTTGAAAATACGTACTTTCTTTGTTGGATTTATTCAGGTTAAGCTGACTTCCAATTTGCTCCAGATGACCTATAATTAATTATCAGGGAAAACAATTTGTATCAAGCTCTGAAGTCTTTCAGCTACTGAAATGCTAAGGTATCAACTTCTACGTACCAGCAAAATTCAGCAAACAATTCAAGAAGGCAAGTCTAACAGATTCCTGGATCCCTTGAAGCTGCAAGAATATGTCTTCTGACTTCATCGCCTCACTCCGCAAAGACTCAATCATTCTGGTAAGAATAAAAGCTTAGCTAACGAAAAAGTAAGAACCG
Organism: Nicotiana otophora; assembly: GCA_000715115.1. Taxonomy (NCBI): domain Eukaryota; kingdom Viridiplantae; phylum Streptophyta; class Magnoliopsida; order Solanales; family Solanaceae; genus Nicotiana; species Nicotiana otophora. The sequence goes on from AWOL01S0017907.1 coordinate 22,631, forward strand.
AACAAAAGTTGGGACACACTTAAACTCTCATAACAAAGTAACAGACTTGTTCTCTGATGGCCTAAATACACTGTCAAATATGGCTTACCACAAGAAGAGTTCATCTTTGCTTAAAAGAATTATTCAACCTTTTGATAAATTTCCTTGTAACTTTTTAACCACTGAGGGAGGAGATGTGCCTAGAGTGAATGGAGATCCTTTTGATCGATTTCCTTGCAAATTTTTAACCATTGAGGGAGGAGATGTGCTTTAAGTCCCTACGTAGCATGAACATGGATAGAAATGCTGCTTAAGAGACACTGAGGAAACAAAAATCTCTATGTTAACTTCTATTTGATATTGTTTTTGATGCCTATGCACAATCAATTCTAGAGGTAGACAGCAGAAAAGGCAGAAAGTTCTAAACTTCGTCTTCCAATGCCCAGGCACTAAAAATAAATCACGTGGAAAGAAAATGACATGGATACATATTTGGACTTCATGGACTCCACGTGTTAATTAAAGAAGCATGGGTCCCCCTTTTACGCCTTTGACTCCTTAGTACTATACAGCTGCTACCTCCTTTATTTATCAAAAAAAGGTCAAAACTGAGACATACATATGTACTGAGAGCAATGTGTTTTTCTAGCAGTGATATGATATTAGGCATGATCCTAGAACCTCTTACAAGGGGGTCCACAACCAAAAAGTCGCCCGCCAATTCAGACAAAATATCTAAGTAGTATGGTTCTCAGTAAAGTATATTACCATTTTATCCACTCATTGTCAAATCTCAGAGATGGATATGCCTTTTTGCTTACTGTTTTCGTTTTTTTCCCTTTTCGGGATAAAGGTCAGACACGGATATGATTTTCAACCAGGTAAGGATATCCATATCCCACGCAAACCAAAATGACTTACTATCCACAGCTAATAATATTAGGTTCCACCCATCCTAAAAGACATCACACTTCCATGTCCCTCCAACAACAAATAAACAGCATGATGGAAAACCTACTAGAATGTTCTAACTTTTAACCTTTGTTAAAGATAAACACTTAATCAGTTGGTGATTCCCAAAACTCTAAAGGAGTCAGAAGTTAGATTAAATCATACATGACTCTCTTGAGGAGAGATAGGAGGTGTTGAAGAATCAACCTCTTCTTAACTAAGAGCTTATGCATCTTCCTAAGCAGAATGATTTTTGGGACCTTGGGATACTTTTAGAAATCTCACGAGAATTCATTCACACGCCCACCCATCTCTATTCGCCTTTTCTATCATTAAGAGCAGGCAATCACACCTCAATTTGATCCTAAAAGGATTAGTGATATCCATCATCTGCGGTTTGCGCCTTCAGATGCTTCCATCTTATCTTTACACATTCTCAGTAGGGGACTCCTTTTCTTGCAATGTCCACTTCATCCTTGCAAAAATTTGAATAATAGCTAGTATGAACAAATACATGATCCTTTTGGTATCTCTTTATTCATCACTTTGTTACTCAGCTTTATAGTGTTACTCATATTTTCACTAAATCTGATGTGCTTTCCTCTTTCCTCATTCCTCAATATATCTCAGGAATTTCCCTTCGCCTCTTCTATTAAGCAAAGGTTCCACTTAAGTTAAAAGGTAACAAAGACTTCAATTACCATCACATTTGAGAAGACCTAGAACAATCAAGTCCTTGGTACATTATTTAACAAACAATGTAATAATGAAATAAGTTTTTGTTATTGTTTTGCAAGAATACTTAAGTAACCTTTTGTTCTCTCTCACTCATTTAATGAGTTTTTAGCACTAAACTCCAAGACTTGATCATAGCTGGAAAGGTAAGATTCGAGGGAATTGTACCTTCTCGCCATTTGCCAGTGAATGGCATACGTGGACAGACTGTAGAACCAGTAAATTCTAAAACCGCCTTAAATTTAGTACATAAGGAGTGGGAGGAGAATCAGTGGAACCTCTATATCGTCTATCACATCTCTATCTGTTCTAGAGGTCCCAGAGAAAGTAGAATTAGTCATCTTCAGGTTCTAATCTTTGTGACAGCTATTCTCATTAGCAAAACTTTCTTTCTAGTGAAAAAACAAGTCTTATCAATAATTATAACTGCAGCATAATCTTTCTAACGCAAGAGGTACCTTTTGGTTAAATTTTTACCTAATTTATAAAATAAAATTTTCACCCATATACAAGTGGTATATAAATGTAGTGAACCTAGTCAAAAAATTTAGTTCAGAAGTTCAGATTACGCATGCAAAGCCACAAATGACCCTTGATTTAGCGAGTTCTTAAGGGCTTATAGCTTCCAAGACAACGTAAAGTTAACAATTCCTTCGTCAAGTTTCCTCATTCAAGGGAACCAAGTGATGTTTAATAAAGCTGGTCTAAGGCTCACATAGGTGCAAATTACCACTTATTCACTCTTGCTTAAGTCATGTACTCATTCTAAAGTCTTGCAACCCTAGATTTGAAGCACTTCCCAGTGTCGAAGCTTTTTTCCTTTTTTTTTTTTTTGACAAGTAATGTCAAAGCAACTTTTTAAAAAAATAAAAAAGTAACAGTACATGTCAAAGTAGCAAACATGTTACATAATGAGAGAATCTAGCTACCCAGACCGTTCAAGTTACTGCCATATGTAGGGGTAACTGGATACCTATGTCTTTATGTATGAATATGTACAGCATATAACAAACCTCTACAACTTACGAATTGATCTGATCCATTGGAGATGTGATAATTGAATGGAAAGCCAAAGGCAAGGAAGAAATGGTATATGGAGATCTATTCCTTTCTAAAATAGATACTGGGACCCAGGATTCATCTTTTGATATCTCTTCAACTGTAGTCCGCATCCATGAACAGAGCCTCAATATGTAAACTTTTGAGACCTCACACTGAAGTGTTCGCAGTGCTGCAACTGTTACGAAGGAATAAAGTCAATCAGATACCTCTCATGCACAATAGTCTAAGCAACTCCGAAATTTACGTACTAGCAACTGAAGGCGCTGATTCTTTTGCTTCAAAAGCTTGACATGCTTTGGATATCTCCTTTATGGCATCACTCATGTATGAGCAAAGAATATTTGATTCTTCAAGATCCCCAAATGCATTCTGGACCTGTGGGAGTAATTTCAATACTCAGATGCTTTAAAAAGAAGCAAAACGAACATATGAAATCATAAGATGTTACACCTCTTTCACCCCGGGACATACAAATCAATTGCAAAGCCTAGTTGCAAATTTGTTTTCTGGAATGCCAAAACGAGGTTGATAACAGAAAGACTAACTACAGCTTGCTCCTAGTGTAAAAGAATGTGAAAACTTAAAAAGGGTACAAAGCCAACAAACTGCAGTAAAGAGCTTAAGCAGTTTGGGTGTAGTCATGCTTAGATTTGTCACAGTAATAATACTGTCTGAAAGAAGGAAAGGCAATGGAGTACTTCAAATCCAGATTCTGTGAGCCGCAACTGTCCAATGAATCTAACTTCCTCCTCCGATATAGACTTTCATAGATACACCGAAACCAACTGCGTCCTAAGTCAAAAAGTGCTGGAAAGGTTATGCTAACACAGACAAACATCGTTGAGAAGTTTACATAGAGAGGTTTTCACTGGGGATATGTTTTCATTATAAACGCCTTCGAAAGGCTGCTCTTTAGATAATTCGGAGTAATTACATAATAGTGAGCTCAACAAAACCCCTTCCCAGCAAAGAATTACATAATAGTGACCTCAATAAAATAAAACCCCTTCCCAGCAAAATAAATAGAACAAAGAGAAGTAATGTGCAGCAGGCCTCGATCCTCATTGATTGAAAAGCAAAAAGGTTGGAAGTGATAGTCAAATTTTTTTCTTTTTGGCGGGACAAATTTGGAAGTGGGGAAATTTCCGATAACTATTCCTATTACAACCATAAATGGAAGACAACAAAGTCCACAAACTACTCAAAGATTACATATATATCTATACTTTACTCTCCTACCATCAAGATTGGACAATTACCTTGGATTCATAAGCTGATATAGTACTGCGAACCATCCCAGCAACTTCATCAAGTGAATGATTTGAGTACTTCCCATCTCCCGCTTTTTCTTCACTTTTGTTCGCAGAGGCATTCACATTTGAATCAGAGGATACTTGAGAAGACTGCAGAACCAGAAGAAAGGTCCATTGAGATCAAAGAAACTAGTTAGATGGAAATAAATAACAAATGTTGAGAGATGAGACTGCATATCTTATAGGGAAAATACACAAGTTACCCCTCAAACTTGTCCCCAGAACTCAGTTACACACCTAAACTTTACGGGCGTTCTATTACCCCCCTATTCTTATCCGATGTGAAATTAATATCGCCCTAAGAGGTGATGTGGCAAAGGAAGTGTTTTCACCCACTAGAGGCGATTAAAAACTGAACAAATGTGATTTTCATTGGACGCTGTAATTAATTACAATTGATTAGTTTGTATTAAGTGAAATACAAAACCCTTCATCGTTCCTACTTTTTGTTTTCTTATTCATTTCTCTTTTCTTTATTTTCCCTCTTTTTCCTCATCATCTTTCTGTTTCCTCCATTTCCGATGGAGTTCAGCTGCTCGCCTTCTATTCACTCATCATTTTCACCGCTTCTCGTTCCACTTATAGAAAATAGAATTATTATTTTTCTTCCCTGAAAGACTCCCAAACAACCAGCAAAATCACCCCAACAACACTTCACCCCCAATTAAAAGCACCCTTCAATCTCTCATCTTCACCGGAGCCAAAATTCCTTTTCTTGAGAATTGATGAGTACCCACAAATTTGCAAATGAAATTGCACGTAGAACTATCCAACAGGAACAAAGGGGTAAGCGGGTTCTTTGAGCGGAGAAGGGTGGTTTACTGGTGGTAGTAGATTTGTACTTTGAAATCAAAAAACAAAGCTAAAAGGGAATAATGGTGAATCTTTCATGAGATATTATTGAACCAAAATTTGGGATAACAGTGGCTATGGCGTCAGAGGGGCAACGAAAGTGATATTGGGAGGGAAAAAAAGAATGAATATAATTAGTGGTTAGTGAATTTTGCGGAAAAGTGTGAATAATAAAAAGAAAAAGAGCAAATGAGAACAGGAAGAAAGAGTGAAATAATAAAAGAAAATTTAAGTACCTTGACCAGACCAAGGATCACAATAAGAATTATCAATGATATATGGCAGAAGTAATGACAATTTTATTAGCATCTATATCTGCTAACGTCATAAAATAAAGTACTATAATTTATTACTTTCAACCATAGTGTGAGTCAGTATTATCAAAGGCAAAAAGCGCAAAAAAAGCTCTAAGGTTTGTTGGGGCTTTAAGCGCAAATCGCAAATAAAGCGTGGGCTTTAATGAAGAAAGACGCAATTGAGAAAAACTACAAATATGTATGTGTAGTTCAAGACTAATATCTATAAGCATTAATACCAAATATATAGGCAAAGAAATTGAAGAAAATTTACGATAAAGTGCAATATCAATTGTTTAGCGTCGACTCTTTAGGATTACACTCATTGGCAAGGAAAAGTATGACTTAGAGCCTTGATGACAACACTAAAGCGCCCGCTATGCGACGCGAAGCACTCAATCTGTTTTGAGCCTCGCTTTAGGGCTTAAGTGCGCTTTAAGCGCGCCTTTGACAACACTGGTGTGAGTTGAAAACATAGAAGAACCATAAAGACTACATAATAGCAAGAGATCACGACTTCAAGCATAAGTCCCCTCCCACTTGTGATAAACATATCTAGCACAACTATTTCAAACCCCAAAGAGGAAAGTGCTCAAAAGACAATGTTTCAACACGTTTCAGTATCAAGTTTAAGTTATTGTATCCAGGTACTTGTCATAAATCAAGCAGAAATAAGAGTTACTTTTGACACCACGATGTAGAACAACATTGTAAGCACCGTTAACACTATGTAGCTGCTTCGCCTTGAATGTGTCGTCCCATGAATAATGACACAAACACTAATAGGGGAGCCATATTTTTTAGAATCACTATGCAAAAAAGCAGTGCTGGACAGTAACAAATGTCATCTTTATGGAGTCAAAGAATTTTTCTTTGACAACACTCTTTTCAAAAAGCTTTTAAATATTCAGGTGGTTGTGTAAAGCAGAAGAGTTGGTGGAAGATCATCCCAGCATACATCTGGTGGACACTATGGAAAGAAAGGAATGCAAGATGCTTTGAAGATAGAAGTAGCTCGGTACAGAAGATTAAGATGAATTGTATTTTGTTATTTCACTTTTGTTGTAAAGAAAAATATGTAGATGAAGCAGAATCTATCATAGATGTCATAGGATCCCTGTGAGATGTGCAGGTGATATTTTTGCATTTTGTAATCTGTAAATATGAATTCCAGCACTTCCTTTGTGCTGATGTTTTAATATACCCGTTACCCATTTCAAAAAAAAAAAAGCTTTTAAATATTTTAACAATAAAAATGTTACATATAGTACTTTTTATTTAGTTTTTAAATAGATAAATTTTACATTAAATTTTTAAGAAATCAACGTCCAAATTCACAATGAATTAGATAAGTTCAGCACCGTACTCCGAACACCAATTCTTTTAGGGACGAGGAAGAATCATTAGTTTTAAATAGCACCAAAAGAAATCAGATATTTCCTCTTTGTGTTTATCAAGCTCTTTGGTTTTTGACACGTTTTAACTTTATAACAGGATCTTGATTACAAACCAAGGGCAGATAACAGATGTAACTTTGTTTAGATATTTATTAATATCGACCAGTGACAGAAGATTTACGTTATCAGACCATTTCTTTTTTTTGAAATTAAGTAGATATATTATCAGACCATTTCTTAACTGCATGTTATCAATCTTCATGGATTTTCCTCTCGTCCTAGATAATAAGAGCTCAATCAGAAACAAGTAAAATCAGTAGGTCAGATTAACAACGAACCAAAGAAAGAAAATTGACAATTACTTTTCTTTTTATAACCGTGGTGTCCGGAGCAGCTTGCGGGCACCTAGACTAATTCCACAGGTACCTCCCACCAGCACAGGTACCTGGTAATCCTATCCACCGAGGCTTGGACAAATAGGAGGAAATCACTGAGTATTTTTTCCTCCGCTGGATTTGAACGTGAGACCTCATGGTTCTCAACCCACTTCATTGACCACTAGGCCATACCCTTGGATGCAGAAAATGAGAATTACTTCTAAACCTAATACACAAAGTTGTATTCAGAAACTGTGTTCTTACAAGACTCAAAGATTATGCAAATCAACTAAGCAAACTGAGGTTAACCAAACTTATCAATGATTGTCATCCATTTTTTGAATTGTTTAAAAAATAAATTGAAACCCCCAAAAATGACAAGTGCAAGATGCAAAATTAACTGCTTTTGTTTTGACACTGAAATAACTCAAAAACACCACAAAAGCTCTGGTCCTCATTGACTTTGTAAATTATCAGAAAATATCTTGTTTATATCCTTCGGATTTTGCACTAACCTAGTTACAAAGTATACTTGGAAGAAAAATTCATTACCTTCGCAAATTTCCCGCTGAAAACTGCAATAGCTACTCTCCAAAAGGCAGGCACATGATGGATAATTACAGCAGTTAACCTCCTTATATAACTTCCTCTGAGAGCATCAACCTTTTCACCACTAAATTCCACTTGTTGTGAATCACCCGGCAAATATGTATTTTCCTGAGAATCAGAGTAATCAACATCTGACTGATGATCATTTGGGATAGAAAATTAGTACATTAATTTTTAAATCCAATTAATTATCAAATGTCTTCTGATAACAGGCAGTTGGGCTTACAGAATGGTTCAAATCTTGCTGAATTTGCCTCCATTTTGTATCAGATAAAGCTCTTTCACGCATCTCATTCCGAAAATTTTCCGCCCTTGCTTCATGATCCAAAGTGCATTTCTCAAGCAAACCTCGGATTCTGTGGTTCTGTCAGATGGACAACAAAGAGAACATTGCAGAATTTAGTCCCACAACAAAATATGGAAATATTTACCATATCATTCGCCTCCGATAAAGAAAACGAAATGCCAACTATAGTCTATGCAGAAGAGAGGGTTTCACAAACCATCACGACTTTTCTGTTTTTAATGAAATGTGAGCTTGCTCATATGGCCCGTCCCAAGCACGGATAAAGGAGGAGAGTTTTAGTAGGCTGGCAGCCAGCATAAAACTTGCCAATTCATGATGAATCCTCATAATACATTTTTAGTTGGTATGATGATGATATGAGTTAAGCGAGAATGTGAGGATTCATATAGCTGACCCCAACTTTTACCATGTTAAGAAAATGGACCTTGAGCCTGCTCAATCCAAAACCTTGCTTATGAGGTGAAAATTGTCCAAAACCACCCAAGGAGACAACTTCTCATACCCTCAATCGACGTGGGAACTTAATAGGTTCAATCAATGGGTTCAATCGAAAGGTTAAGAGACATCAAACAACCATGAGTTCAACCGGTAACAAAACTCATAGTGGAGTTAGCAGTTGCTATAAAACAACTCATGATGTAACATTATATCTTGTCAGTTGGTCGATCTTTTGTTTCAATTGTTAGTCTCACAAGGTTTTATGTTCAATAAAATTGTCTTTCTAGTAAAAGAAAAAGAAACTAGGAACAAAAATAGAAACTGATGATCGGACCTTAGAGTCCTCACCTGTATATTCAAATAGTGCCACACAGGATCTGATTCGGGTTCCAACTCCAACAAGAGTCTCACATTATTTTCAAGCTGCATGAAGCAATTAAAGTCAAATACGAGTAACAAGTATCTATAGGAAAATATTTTAAATTTTCCTTAAACGTAGAAAGTGACAATTTAAAGTATCTGCATTTAGATGGTTGCACACAAATATAAGGTCCATAATTCAAGTGCAACCGGGGTAACCAATTATCAGAACTGTTTGGTTTACCCTCAGTAATCCGGAAATTGAGACCTGACATGCCTTGACATAAGCAATTTCACCCTTCTTTAGCATGGAATATCACATTTCTCCTTCATATATGTAGTAAGATATCCAAACATTTGTCTGGAAGTTCTTTATCACACAGCAAAAGGCAGTTACATTGAGATTGCAGTTCGATATCAATTTATCAGGCTGACTGTCTACTCATATAAGACATTTGATAGATGATATAGGCACACTTCAATATGAATAAATCAGTTATCTCTATGTGTATTCAGTTTTATCTTATACACAGGAAACAAGAAAATAAATTCAGATAGCAGGTGCGAGGTGATCAGCAAGTCTGCACCCTACCATACATCACAAAAAGGAGGTCCGAAGAAAACTATTAATATGGCTCACTGCTTCAAGTAAAAGTACGGTGATGATATACAAAGGAACTTTACATGTTGATGCTTAAACCTTGCTAAGCTTTGAGCAACCTAACGTTGATCATGACCTCCCAAATTCCAAGAAGTGCTTTAGAATTTAGACGCAAAAGAGAGTGTTAGGAGAAGCTATTTGCAGCCAGGAAAGCTCGCTCAGTAAATTAACCAGCTAATATACAATTATACGATACCAATAATTTTATAAAAGAACACCAATTAAGTCCCTAGACAGCAGTAACAGTACAAAAGGATACCCTAAATCATTATGAACTTAAAAGGACACTATAAAAGAACATGTTTAAGGCATTTTGATCCTATCACAATTTAGCATTAACAAGAAAAAAACGAGTATTAGCTAGACAAGACACAGCAGAAGAGTGATATGCCTCCTTGCAGAAAACAAGTATATCACAATTTAGCATTAACAAGAAAAAAAATAAGTATTAGCTAGACAAGACACAGCAGAAGAGTGATATGCCTCCTTGCAGAAAACAAGTAGGCTCCTTGTATTAGAGTCTAATGTTGTATACCTCTCATATATGGGGTTATCCCTTTTCTTAATATGTAATCACTATTTATCCCAAAAATAGGCAGCTCAAATGGATATGACATAAGTAGTCAAATAGAATGGCCTCAACAGGTAACTGGTCACCAAAACAGAAGTGGATGTCTGATAGAAAGGGGAAAGGAAGCAAAGGAAGTTGAAAGGTCCTAGGACTATCCCTAATCCACAAATTGAAAGCTCGAGATATATTTTCACATTTTTAAGTTTAGCAAGAGAAGAGTTCTGAGATCTTTAGTCTTTCAAGTTTCAACAATCCAAGTGTATATTAAAGAACACCTCCTTGTGGACTTTAAGAGAACCAAACTATCTACAGTAATGTCCTAATCATGCACTGGTCATAACTTTTTGACTTTTTAATGTTGAACTCAAGATGGTAACCATAACTTACATTTGTTAGGTCAATCTGAGGATCTTCCAGAGACTTATAAAGCTTGCTTTTAAATTCTTGCATAACTCTTTCAACCTCCTCAAGCACACGCTTCAAAATTCCAACCTGACGGAAAGATATTCAATCAAGAGTGAGTAACACAGATAGGGCAAAAACTATGAATAACTATGAAAAATATTAACAAAGAGATGCAAACAGTAAATCGATTTAGGTCAGAAACTAATCAAAAAAGGTTAAGAGTCAGACTATTATTGAACCCAACATGTTAAGGAGCATATAACAATGTCAAATGGAACATGACTACAACTAAATCAAAACTAAGCCATGAAAGCATGGAACTCTGTCAAGTTTTAATCAGCTTTAATTAATCAGAACACAGTGAGAAGCAGAGGATGTCTAAAGCACCTAAAATACTTTTCTTAAATTATTAAATACAAGGTCTCATCAAATAAGGCATCAAGGAGGTGCTCGCACCAGTACATTAAACAAATTGTTAGTAAAAAAGCAAAATCGTCAATTGTATACACGCAGTCAGAAACAGAGGATGTCTAAAGCACCTAAAATACTTCTCTCAAATAATTAAATTCAAGGTCTCATCAAATAAGGCATCAAGGAGGTGCTCGCACCTGTACATTAAGCAAATCATTAAAAAAAAGCAAAATTGTCAATTGCATACATAGGAGAAGCTTCTGCAAAGAAGTCCTAAACTACAATATATGATAGGATCCAAGCATAATCAATTACTGGTAGCACCAATTATAATGACTATAAAACAGATTAATAAGGCCAGGAAATATAAAGGCTAACCACAGAAAGGCAAACGTAAAAACAAACATATTAAAACTCTATACGCCATTCTCACTTGGAGGATAATGCATACAACACAAGCATATGTTAAATTCATAGCATTAACTAGGTCATCCATACATGAGAAGGCAGAACGATTGACTTTGCTTTCCTGTACTCCCTGACTGCCAGGTCATATTCACCACTACTAATGCTCTCACGAATCGTGCTGGGCAAGTTAAATAGTGTTCGGAACCTCTGCAGCATTCCTTGAACAGATCTTATCTTCTCAGCTTGAGCCTACACAATAATGTTTACACTCACAAAAGTTTTTTAAAAAAAAAACATAAAGTACCATCCATATTCAAGAGAAGTAAAGAACCAGACTTACATACTCAATTTTATTACATGTATTAATAAAATATAATGAATTGCGCGCTACATACCTGTCTTTCAAAAAGTGGCCCAAAAGCACGATTAGCAATTGAACTAACTCCTTCGATACAATTAAATAAGTGAGAGGTTCCAGAACCTTCAGGGTCTTCCTCAATCCGTCTTAACTTTGATTCAATATCTACAAAAAGGAAACCATTACCGCCAAACTAAGCATTTTCTATCATAAATGAAGGTAAGACCAAAGTAGCACGTGCTACAGGACGTAAAGCTCACCATCAATTGTTGTTTTGCAGGACACAAAGCAGTCAAAATTTTCTTTAACTAACTGTTTTTTCTGCAGTGTACGTCCTTTAAGATCAGTCTTTACAGCAAGAGCACCTGATTCTAACTCTGAAGCGCTAGTGTCTTGGTGGATCCGAGACAGAAACAACTTGGGGTCAAATTTTTCAGAAAAGTAATTCAACCTCTCTGCAAGATTATGCAAGAACTTGTAAGAAAACTAGTGTAGATAATAAAAATTGTAAAGAAATAGGTTCATTTGAGGAGAGTATAAAGATTCTCCTTCAAATGACTTCTTTTGAAACAAGTAGAAATGACCTCATTTTCTTAGTTGAATGACACTAATAAGAAAATTGTTATAGAATTTGGTAAATATGAAAATGAAAAAATTGACCTCCATTACCCATTATTATCATTTATCTACTAGGATTAATCCTTTGAAAAATCCACGCATCAGTAAAAGCAATCCTTTGCTGCTGTCAGCATTTATCGTTAAGCTTGTCTCTAAGTGGTCTGATACCTCCTTAGAGGACATACTATATTGCAATGCTACAACATTGAAGATAACCTTATAATCGCAATCCAAGCTTCACATGCTTTCTCACACCACAATATGGTATTTTCTAGTAGACAAGAACAAATCAATTTTACTTTTTTATTTTTTATTTTTGTACTAAAGAGTAAACAAGCACAAATCATTTCCCTAAGGCTCAACCACATAGGCAATAAAACTGTCAAAAAGCTACTTGAGGTCCTGATTTACCTGATGCCACAAGAATAAACAGAAATGGAGATAAAGTGAACTATGACAGACCTAAAGGTAATCACAACACAAGTTTGTAATACATCACAAATAAGATCCCCATAATTGAAACCACAAGCACCTGACAGCCGCAGGAACATAGGCTTGATATCATCCAACCCAATAATACGAAATCATTCAATCCAGTAAATCTTGTTATGAAGATCAATCTTCATATTTATCACTGCATCTACACATACACTTGATAACAATGACTTTGAAGGGGCTCAACCATAATTCTTTTCCCATTTTCCCAGGTAGTGCTGACCAAATGTGGTCCGAGGAAAATAATGAATCAAAAACAGGCAGCATTATAGAATCAAAAAAATTGGTGACAGAATTAAATACCACGAACTTTGGGGTCTAAATGATCTCTGTCGCCTATGGATGGGGAACTTTGTAAGGTCTCACTGATTAACCGTAATGTTCTGTTGTCAACTATCCTGTCATTAGGAAAACAGCATCCCGGTAAGCACAAGTATCAGGAGAAAGCACTTTCCCAAGCCAGATTTTAAGCAAGAAGAGAAGTACCCCAACTTCAGAGGATCGATGCATTCCATGCCACGAGGAAAAGACTGCAAATTATTAAGAGCTTTTTGTGGTACAGCTGTCTTCTCTGGCTCCGGCTTTTGAGTGGTTGGAACCACTCTTGCCTCCCTCATCTCACGAACTCTACGTCTTAGCTGCAAAGATTTTCAATAAGTAAATTTCAATACTTATTCATCACGTTTAAATGTCAATTGCCCCACAGAAAGGGAACTACCACTCACGGCCTCTGATTTATTTACAAAAGATAAAGAAGACTGTTTAACCAATAACACAAATACATATTGCTCCTCCTGATTATTTTTTGTAAGGTAAATAATTTACATATAGCTCCATATTGGTATAACAAGACCTAGAGACTAATTCCCTTAAAATGAACAATCCAAGTAATGTGAATTCCAAAAATTATTCAAACAATGCAAACAGGCTTATAGTAAAGAACGTTACTAGAAATAGTAAGCAACTATAGTACAAACAGATATGTGCAAAGAGGCTATCCATTGAAACAAATTCTTTAATCATATACTTTAAACAGAGTGTTTTTTTTATCAGTATTTAAAATAGAGTTTATGTTAGGCTGCCACCAAGGCGCTAAACCGTGCATCTGTTTGCCTATGGGCTCTATTTTTTCCTAAAGAGAAGAACCAAACATGAACAATTACTAGCAGTTGATATGTTCATTGTTAACGAAATGCAATGAACAAATTAGGTACTGACTAAGAACATGAATTAGATAATTTAACATTAGAAACCTAGTCACTAAACCTATATCAGAAACTTAAAGCCTCACCTTTGCTTCTCTATTAGAAATTTCAAATGGTTTCATGATTTTATTCATATATCTCACTTGAATTTAGTATTTTCAATTCATTTGCCCTTGTTTGTGTATATATTTTCAAGTCATATTTTCTTCCATTACATATTTTTCACTTTTTCCTTCATTTTTGCCTCACTGTCCATGCTTTTGTGTTCTGCAGCTTAAAATCCCTATAAAGCTTGGCAAAATCCTAACCTTTTCCCCTTTGAGAATTTTCGATGAAGACTTTTCCCCTTTGAGAATTACTAACTAAAGAGATTCTCTAGAACTGCTCATAGACCTTATACGTCAGAAACATATAACTAACGAGGAGGAGTCCTTAAGGCATGAGTCGGAGCATATACTACTAGTATAGCCTAAGAAGCATATATCATTCAAGTAGTACAAAGCAGTGGTGGAGGTAAGTGTGTTGAAGGGGGTTCAATTGAATCCCCTTCATCAGAAAATTATCCGTACAAATAAGGTTTAAATAATTGTTCTGGTTAATAAACTATTGAATCCCTTTGAAAATTAAGTGTGTGAATATCACCGTGTAAGTTTGCATTTTTTTGAATGCCGCCACTGGCACATACAACTAGACTGCAACAACAACAACAACAACAAAAAGCCCAGTGAAATCCCAGTTTGGGGAGGGTAAAGTGTAGACCGACCTTACCCCTAGTCCCCTACCTTATGACGGTATAGAGGTTGTTTCCGAACGAACATCGGCTCAACAGAAGTAAAAATGAAGCAATAAATAGACAGTAGCAACAACAAGGTGGTTAGACATGGGCGCAAATGTATAACTACTAGACTGCCTCAGCTTATATAAAAATGTTGAACATACATATTATCAAACATCGGTACAATGAGTCCACAGTGCATATACAGAAGCAGATAGAACTACCAGTGTTGCTCAATAAGTATAAGAAAAGGAATACATAGATATACCTCAGATTCATCGACACGCTTCCAGCAATCAGGCTCACCACCATCCCACAATCCATCATCCTCATGTGCAGCTCTCCCTCCACCACTTGCTGCCCGATTCCTCGACCCGAACACGCGATCCTTGGACGAATCCTCATCGCCCGATGATATACTCAGCATCTCGATTTCCGAATCATCGTCATCCTCCACAGACTTCCGCTGCTGATTACTGTTCTTGTTACTGCTCTTCGGCATCGCAGCAGCGTTAGTGTGCTTTCTCCCCGCCGTATTACTACCGGTAGCGCCGGTTCTCGAGTTGGGCTGCGATGGCGGCTGAACGAAGTTGCGAACCGGTTTAGAAGGTTGATGAACCGGTTTCTGGTAATTGATGTTGCGTTGAGCTTGTTCCTGCAATGCGATCTGTAAGAGCTCGTCTTCGTCGTCACTGTCGCTTGACATTTTTTAAAATATATTTATAGAGTTTTTGAAGATTATTAAACTATTCACTGATAGAAAATTAAATGAAAAATTGTAGATGAGAGTTGTTGATATTTTTGGGATCTGTGGGTCGTGAGAATTGTGATGATTAGTTTATTTTTTGGGTTGGTGTAAATGTAGGGGAAAATGTCAAATGTACAGGGGAAGTGGGGAAGAAGGAAGGGTATAGGAGAGAATTTTACAACTTCGTTTATGTGACTGCCGCGTCGTATTTTCGGAGAAGTGTAAAATTCGGCCATTCATTCCGTCGTAATACTTTTCTTTTGTCCTTTTTTTCTGAATACTACGCTTGAGTATAGGGTAAAATCCCAAGTTTGCAACCAATATACTCATCTACTTTCACATATGGTATATATTTAACATTTGTTATAGTATCCGATCAAATCCCTATCATTATATTATCTGATCAAATTTATTCCTACCATCAGTAAACTTTTCAAAATTACTCTTGATATATTAATAGATAATTTAAAATCTTCCAATTGCATTTTATTTAAATCAGTTGTAATTCTTCTTGCTCCATTATTTTCAGAAATTACTATTGATATGAATATTAATAATACTAGAATATACAAATTATTCATGGATATTTTTAATTACTAATGCACTCACTTTTCTTCTTATGATAATGGGTTTGAAATTGATTTAAATTTTTATTTATTTTTTAATCATATACACACCATAGAATTTAATGGTATATTTATTGTGTATTATATTCAGCTGATCATCATGTATGCACATGTATATTCGAATACATTTTGTTATTGTCTGGTTAGTATAGAGTTCGATCGACTAACTTAAGAGTGCACAATGCGTAGGCATTTGATTAAAGCAAAGTTAAATTCGACAATATAAAGTCTTCAATGAACTTCAACTTTTATCACTAATACTTGCAAAGTTTTCATACCTTTGGTGCGACGAATTCATTAAAGTTGCGATGTTATAAATACTTTTGGAATTTAGACAAGTTACCTAATTTAGATTCTTCGATTTACTATACTTTGTTTACTAACCGTTGTATTATTTTAATATTTTTTTCTCTTATTTTTTCAATTAAAAAAGTAGGTAAATGCAAATTATTTCGAAAATAGTAGATCAAGAAGAAGAATAAGTGACTTAATTAAAATGATCGGAGAGATTCTGGGTCACATGACGGACTGAGGGATAATTTTTAAAAGTTTGTTGATGGAAGGGGTAAATGTATAAGGTAAAATATGTTATGCTAAGTGGCCGCTTAAGAGAGTGACACGTGGAACCTAAGGCGAGGATAGTTAAAACCGAAGGCAATTGTCCTGTTTGTCACCAGAAAAAATGACACTCATAAAGATACAATAAATACCCTATGTCTGGTAGCATTTAATGGATAATATTCCACAACATTTAGTGCGCTACCCGTTACAGAGAATTTGTCATTTATGCTCACCGTTACATCTTCTCCAATGACCCTCATAATTGACATTAAAGAAGGGCATGATCCTAGGACCTTGTTCAGCTCTGTTCTCATTGTAAATGATACGATTTTCTGGCAAACTTACGCTATAATCGATTCAAAGCTTTATACAATTTTATCTTCTTATTCCTTGATTTCATTACTGTTATACCCGGAAGCTCTGCTCCCGGAATTACTGTTTCCGCAATTTTATGTTCACTTCAAAGTTAAGTATTACGTATTTCTTCTATTATTTTATTATTTCAGGATCGAATTAATTCATTTGTCTAGAAATCACGTATAAATTCAATTGTATCGTTTTATGGGTAAACAGTAAATTTGGCTGGATAATATAACGGTAGGAATAAATTTGGCAGGATAGTATAACGGATGTTAAATGTAGACAATATCCGAAAGTAAAAAGGATATATTTGGCCCTTTTCCCTATTTCTATTTAATTTATTATCTCTCTTCCTGTTTTATGATTTAGAATTTTTTATTTTTATTATGTATAATGAAGTATCATATTTTGTCAAATTTAATACAACAACAACAAAAGTCCAGTGTAATCCCATAATTTTGTCAAATTTAATAGAGTAAATAAATCATATTTTATTAAAAGTATGTAAACTTTATTATTTTACAAGCGTTCGTGTACATATATTGCTTGTCGGTTATTATTTATATCTATCTACATATATTATATTAAGAGCACGAACTCCATCGTTCGCCTTTTTTACCCTTTAAAAATAAATTTTTCATTAGACAAAATCGTAATAGAATTATTTTTCTAATTTGAAATCAACTAAAATTTTAATTTAAAGATCTTTCCTTATTTGAACTATATAGAAAATCCTAATGTTTAGACTTAAGACTATAAAGTTAACTAAAAATTATATTCACGTACAGAAAATATGCACTACTAAAAAAACAGCAAATTTGCGACTGAATAATTCCAACCGATTTAATTCAGTCGCAATTTTCGACTGATTCGGTCGGAAACTTTATCAAAAATACATGTTTATTTTTTTTAAAAAAAATTGGCTCAAAATTGCGACTGATTCAGTCGCTCAATTACTTGAAAAATACCGCAAAAATATTTTTTATGGTTTGCGTCTGAATTAGTCGCAAAAAATAAAATTAAAAAAATTAAATTAAATATTTCGACCGATTTGGTTGGAATCTGCAATAAAAACGAGGTTTGACTAGTCAACGGGATTTGCGACCTAATCAGTCGCAATTTGAAAATTCAATTTCAAATTTGCGACTGATTCGGTCGCGAATCTTTTTTTGTAATAAAACCCTAACCCGTTTTTTCTTCTTTCTTCTTTCTTATCTAGCTTTTTCCCCTCTCCTCTTCTGCCTCCACCCGCTCTATTTCTTGATTTTCTCCTCTAATCTAACCATATAAGGTATAATTTTCCTTTCTCTCCCTCTCCCTCTCCCTCTCCCTCACCTGCAGCTCTATTTTCCCGTCTAGTCGGCCCCCTTCCCCCAAAGTTTTTGTTTCCAAGCTGTTTAACTCGTTTTTGGTGCAGGAATCCGGCGGCTCATCTCCCCTCCGGTGGTGATTCAGCAACAGATTCGTTAGTCGTTTTTCAAGTTTATTTTTTGCATTAATTTATCAAAATAGTGTGTACAAATTAGCTATATAATTTCCAATATAGTATTGATAAATTAACAATAATTTTTGCAATATAATATGTATATAGTGACTTGTTAAAAATTTACTTGTTTAGATTAATTAGCTATTTTTTTCTCGTTTTAGTTAGATGTTCTTGTGAAAATGGCTAGTATACTTGTATGTATCCAATAGTAAATCAAGAAAAAAATTTAGAATAATTTGGGTATGTTCTATAAGTATGAAATTCTTGTTTATATAAAAATAAAACTAAAGAAATAACATAAGTGCTAATACTTCGTATAATTTAGGTTATAATAGTTAGAGTTGAACAATATTTTAAAGAGTTAGAATTTTTATATATTCAAGTTTTATTAGTTAAGAAATAACTTAAGTGCTAATACTTCTCTGTTTCGGCTTTTCGTTTAGAAATTCTCCATGCCCTATCTATGTATTAATTATATTATTTATTAATGAAACGAAATGAAAAAAATGCAAATCAATTAAGTATTAGAGCGCTATCATATGCTAATTTGAAATAAATTAGATTAATTTTTATGTTTTAGGATTTTTTTGTCTTACAATTGTTTAATGTACATATTAATATTGAAACCACCCAAGTATTATACTAAAATATATAATTAAACTATTTAGATAACCTTTGGGAGAATATAACTTAGTAAGTAGTATAAATAAAATAAATATGTCAACTTCTAGTTTTTTGTGTTTGTGTAGATGGTATTTGCGCATCGTAGATAGATGTATAATAGGAATCATCCCAATCGTGTGGAGTTAAGGGATGAATTTAAAGAAGGGTTGCTGGATTTATTGCTAATGTAAGGACACTTGATGATTTTCGTATTGAAGAAACGATTAGGTGCCCTTGTGTGAAATGCAAGTGTGTTAAGTTTTTGGGAGAAGATGTTGTTACATATCATCTTTTTAAAAAGAGATTTATGGAAAATTATTATGTGTGGACTGCTCATGAGGAGAATCTTGATAGCGTAAATGATGTTGATTTTCATAATTATTTTGGTGGTGAGGAGGGTGGTCCCGTAACGGAGAATAATATTTAAAATTTTAGATTCAATGACATGGTGAGTGATGCCTTTGAGATGTTCCCGGGGGCTCAATCTGAACCAAATGATGAGGCTAAGAAGTTCTTTAAAGAGTTAGAGGAAGGTAGTTGTCCATTGTATAAAGGCTTAATGCATTCCAAGTTGTCTGTTGTTGTTCGATTACTTCAGATTAAGTCAAATAGTTCTATTTCTCAATCGAGCATGAATTCTATCACTGAGATTATGAATGAACTTAATTCGAGTAACATTGATCTACCCAAAGATTTCTACACGGCAAAAAAAATAGTTTCCAAGTTGGGTCTTTCATAAGAGAAGATTCATTGCTGTGAGAATGGTTGCATGTTATTTTATAAGGATGATGCATATCTAGAGAACTGTAAATTTTGTAACAAGTCTCGTTACAAGGATGACACAAATGATAAAAAGAAGGAGATTACGGTGAAGGCAATGCACTACTTACCCATTATACCAAGGTTAAAGAGGTTGTATGTATCAATGAGCTTCGCTCCTCATATGAGATGGCATTATGAGCATAGAAGGCCTGATGATGTTCTATGTCATCCATCAGATGGAAAAACATGGAAGCATTTCGATAGGGTGTTCCCGGACTTTGCTAGTGAACCAAGAAATATTAGGTTGGGATTATGCGTTGATGGATTCACTCCATTTGCAGTCTCTGCTGCACCATATTCATGTTGGCCGGTGTTTGTTATGCCGTATAATCTTCCACCCGAGTTATGTATGACAAGTCCATATTTGTTTCTAACTTGTATTGTTCCAGGTCCACGCAATCCAAAAAAGTTGATTGATGTTTACATGCAGCCTTTGGTTGATGAGTTGAAGTTATTGTGGCATCAAGGCGTGGAAACATATGATGTATCAACTAAGTAAAACTTCAGATTGTGTGTTGCTTTGATGTAACTATAAATGATTTTCCTGCTTATGGAGTGATGTCCGGATGGTTGACTGCCGGAAAGCTAGCTTGCCCGACTTGTATGGAAGATACAAAAGTATTCACTTTGAAACATGGAGGTAAGAACACATGGTTTGGCGTGAATAAAGGTATAAATATTATGTAATTATCTATTTTGGTATTAGTTTGAAAGTTGCGTGTTTGTTTTCTTACTTCTTTTACTTTCTTTTTTTTATTTCTCGTGAAAATAATAAATAAAGGTCGAGTCTACGATATTGGAGTATAGCCTTCCTCCAGTCGTCCACCAACAGCATTATTCACTGGGCCATCAGTTTTCCAAGAAGACATGGAAGCTATGCGTCAAAAAGTGGATTAAATGTCGCAAGAATTTCAAGCAACTCAGGATTTGATCCAAAAATTGTTAAAAAGGAAAAGCAAGAAAGGAGTTGCAATGGAGTCTGAGTCTGAGTCTGAGGAAGAGACTGATTCTGAATAAGCTATTTGAATGTTTTAGAGTTGAAGCTAGAGACATGTATAATTTATGTTGTTTGATAGTTAGTTGTTTGATTAGTTGGTTGAATTGTTATAAATATTACTGTTCATTGTAGTAAATATTGGATTTGAATGGTTATATTAGGTTTTTGGATTGTTATATTAGGTTTTTGTTTGGTTGTTAGGTGTTTGGTTGGCTGTTTTATTTGGCAGGTGGTGTAATTAGAAATATAACAGAATTCTGCTTAAAAATGCCCAGATTTGCGACTGAATCAACCGTAAATTTCACCAGGAATTACCTAGATTTGTGATTGATTCAGTCGTAAATTGAAAATTTCTAACAAAATTTAATTAGGATTTGCGACTGAATCAGTCGCAAATGGAGAAATACCGATATTTTTAATTAATTAATAATCAATATTTACAACTATTTTAGTCGGAATAATTAATTTTATTTTTTAATTTTCCGACGGAATCAATCGAAACTTTTAATTTATATTTATATTTTTAATTCTGGTCAGCAACTGAATCCGTAGCTAAATTTACGACTGATTCGGTCGCAAATGGCCTAGTTTTAAATGTCCCCGTATTTTTTAGTTTGCGACGGAATCCGACGCAAATTTTTGACTGATTCTGTCGCTTTGTGACCACGTGTTTTCCGACTGACACTTTTCAATCGGAAATCCGTCGGAAAAACACAATTTCTGACTGATTTTCGACGGATTTGACAGGCTCAAATTTGTTGTTTTTAGTAGTGATGTATCACTTTAGATTCCAAGTCAACATGGAATGCCTTTAGTGATATCTTAAAAGTGTTGTAATAACTTTTTACCCAAAAAAGTGCGGTTATTATAAGTACCAAATTCATGAGATTGCTCTGCATGATAAAGTAATTGTCAAATATCTTTTTAAAAAAAATATAATCTAGTCTTTATTTTGCCAACAAATTATTCCAATCTATAGTTTTTATGAATAACATTGATATTCCAAAAGAAAATTACTCAAGAAGTTAGCTTTTAAAACCATCCAAACCTTGACAATATTCCAAGGCAAGAATCATTTACCAAATATTTTCATTGATTTTATTTTGGACGGTTAGTCATTTCGAAAATTTATTGGACAAGTAAATTGAAATAGGATGATAATGTACTCATCACACATAAATTAAGACTATGGACATGTAATTAAAATTAAAAAAATAATATATTCTTTTTTGTTTGTTAGTTTCAATATTCTTGTGTTATAGCAACCTTTATTATCGGGAAAGGGTAAAAAAATATTCATTTATACCATGTATTATACTATTAGTCCACCACAACCCTCCACGTCATAAAATTTATTTAAAAATACCCCTTCGCCGTTAAGACCATCATCATGGCAAAATTATCCTACTTAGCTTGACATATCACCCAACCACTGCCAACTGATTTCTGTTAATCAGAATGAGGATAACTTTGTGAAAACTAGGAACACTTCCAGTTGGGTTGGCCTCCTTCTATTCAACAACAAAATCATTGGATAAATCATGGTATGTGTTTGGTCTTGGCTACAATCCGAGTATAAGCATGGATGAGATCCATAATATTGTTGTGATTCATATGAAACCTTGGTTGGACATAGCTATGACCGAGTACAAGGAGCTCTTAACCAAATATATCGACATGGAGTTTGTGTAAATTTGCAAATTTGGCATTTAGAGGACCATTTGTTAATTCCTCAGCAGCGAAGGGGTCACAAAGAAGCAAAATCACGGTCGTTGACTCATTCTTCATCTTAACACAGAAGATTCTTTTCTTCCATTACTTACTTGATTATATTTTTCAGAGAGAAGCTCAGTCTGGGGTAGTGGTGCACAGTTTAGAATTGGGTGAATAATAGGGCCCCTTTCTATGCTCATCACGCGTATACTCTTGCCACTAGACCAAATTTGTTATGTTCCTATGTTGTTGTATCAATTTCAAATCTGAAATCAGAATTTCAGCTTCTGTACACATATTCTTCTGTAAAGGGTTAGCAGTTACATTGGGTTGAGTGACTTGTAAACAAATTTTTAAACTATTAATGCACTTCCAACATTTGAATTGCTAGTTCGATTCATTGAACTCTGTTTTTAAGGAATGTAGGGGAGCTCGGGAGGGGGTAAAGTGGGATAGGTTTGGTGAGGTGGTATGGCACGTGGCATTCATGTTAGGGCACGTGAGACAATCTTGCCAGGGATACTTTTGAACCAATTATATGTAGTATAACAGAGGGTATAAACGGATATTTTCAAATAGTAGAAGAGTATTTATGACCCTTTACCGTTGTATCATCAATCAAACACACCTTTTATAATATTTATGTACAAAAATATTTAAATAATTGAAATACAAAGAGGCATGAGAGGACTTGTGTGTGGTAAAGTTTCTTCTTCTTATTGAGACAACATTCGTTATTCTCAAGAACTTACACTTTTACTTAATTTTTATTTTATAACTCAAATATATTGTTTGATAATATTTATGAATTTTTTAAAGTTGTGTAGAAGTTCACGTACAAAACACGTACCCTAAGACTAGTAATTGTTGGAAAATTAGTGATATCTCAAAAGGTAATGTTTGTTTGAAAAATTATTTCTCTTTGAAATATTATATACATCTATTTATTATTTAGTAAGTTATTTTATAATTAATAGTGTCAAACTAGCCGTTATCAGCCGATATCTAGCTGTTGGAGCAACACCTATATACCTATGGTCTTTGGAGCGCTAAAGACAAAACTTTCTAACACATCTTTTTGAATCTTCTTCTTCCTCATGTATGTTGGGTTTCTTTGTTGAATTTTCTGCTAGTTCTGTTCCCAGTTTAATAACTGGAAGAGCTTGTTGAACCCTGAGGATACACCTAATTTTATTTATTATTGTGTAGGCGAAATATCCTTAAGGACAGTGTCCTTGACGCGTTGCGAGTTGGCCTCGACGCGGTGTTTATGCAGGACCGTATGGTGATTGCCTATGCATCCAGACAACTGAAGGTGCACGAAAAGAGCTATCATGTCTACGACCTTGAGCTAGCAGCTATTGTTCATGTCTTGAAGATTTGGAGGCATTATTTGTACGGTGTCCCTTGTGAGATCTATACTGATCACCGGAGTTTGTAGCATTTGTTCAAGCAGAAGAATCTTAATTTGCGTCAGAGGAGGTGGTTAGAACTGCTTAAGAATTATGACATCACCATTTTGTACCATCCTGGGAAGGCCAATGTGGTGGCCAATGCTTTGAGTCGTCGGGCAGAAAGTTTGGGGAGTTTAGTATATCTACCAGCAGCAGAGAGGCCTACGACATTGGATGTTCAGGCCTTAGCCAGCCTGTTTGTGAGATTGGATATTTCTGTCGAGTCGGTATTGGCTTGTGTGGTCTCTCGGTCTTCTCTTTATGATCGTATCAGGGAGTGTTAGTATGATGACCCTCATCTGCTTGTCCTTAAGGACACAGTCCAGCACAGTGATGCTAAGGAGGTCACTATTGGGGAGGACGGTGCATTGAGGATGCAGGGCAGGTTGTGTGTGCCTAATGTAGTCGGTTTACGTGAGTTGATTCTCCAGGAGGCTCACAGCTCATGGTACTCCATTCATCCGGGTGACGCGAAGATGTATCAGAATCGGAGGCAGCATTATTGGTGGAGGATGATGAAGAAAGACATAGTAGAGTATGCAGCTAGATGTCTAAAATACCAGCATGTGAAGTATGAGCATCAGCGACCGGGTGAGTTGCTTCAGAAGATAGAGATTCCGTAGTGGTAATGATAGCGGATCACTATGGACTTCGTTGTTGGTCTCTCACGGACTCAGCGGAAGCTTGATGCAGTTTGGGTGATTGTGGATAGACTGACCAAGTCGGCTCATTTCATTCTTGTGATGACTACCTATTCTTCCGAGCAGCTAGCTCGAATCTACATCCGTCAGATCATCAGGCTTCATGGCGTACCGGTATCTATGATCTCTGACCGGGGTATGCAGTTTACATCACGGTTCTGGAGAGTTGTACAATATGATTCGGGTACTAGGGTTGAGTTAAGCACAACATTTCACCCTCAGACGGACGGGCAGTCCGAGCGCACTATTCAGATATTAGAGGATATGCTCCGTGCATGTGTGTTAGATTTTGGGGGTGCTTAGGACCAGTTCTTGCCACTTGCGGAGTTTGCTTACAACAACAGTTATCAGTCCAGCATTTAGATGGCACCGTATGAGGCTCTGTACGGTAGGCGGTGTCAGTCCCAGTGGGTTGGTTCGAGCCCGGCGAGGCCAGATTATTGGATACGGACTTGGTTCAGGATGCCTTGGAAAAGGTGAGGGTGATTCAGGATAGACTTTGCACAGCCCAGTCCAGACAGAAGAGTTATGCGGATCGGAAGGTTCACGATGTGGCATTCATGGTTGGAGAGCGAGTCTTGCTCCGGGTTTCACCTATGAAGGGCGTTATGAGGTTTGGAAAGAAGGAAAAGCTGAGCCCAAGGTTCATTGGTCCATTTAAGGTGTTGCATCGAGTTGGGGAGGTTGCTTATGAGCTCGTCCTGCCTCCCAGTCTAGCAAGAGTTCATCCGATATTCCATGTTTCTATGC
Organism: Nicotiana otophora; assembly: GCA_000715115.1. Lineage (NCBI taxonomy): Eukaryota > Viridiplantae > Streptophyta > Magnoliopsida > Solanales > Solanaceae > Nicotiana > Nicotiana otophora. The sequence goes on from AWOL01S0017907.1 coordinate 48,095, forward strand.
TCCGGAAGTATCACGGCGATCCATCCCATGTGTTAGATTTCAGCTCAATTCAATTGGACAAGGATCTATCTTATGCTGAGGAGCCCATGGCTATTTTAGACAGGCAGGTCAGAAAGCTAAGATCAAAGAACATTGCTTCCGTGAAGGTTCATTGGAGGGGAAAACCGATCGAGGAGGCGACTTGGGATACCTAGCAGGATATGCTCAGCCGTTATCCTAATCTTTTCACCACTTCAGGTATGTATCTATGCTCGTTCAAGGATGAACGATTGTTTTAAAAGGGGGAGGATGTAACGACCCGGTCGGTCGTTTTGAGATTTAGAGCCCCAAACCCCTATTAACTTCTTTCCCCATATCTATTTCTGATATTGTGACTTGCCGGGATGATTGGTTTTGAGTTTCGGAGTGTTTTGGGACACGTAGTCCCTAAATGAGAGCTTAAGCCTTGGAATTTGGACCATACTCGGAACTGTATGAAGATGACTCTGGAATAGAATTATGTCGGTTCTGTTAGCTCCGTTAGGTGATTTTGGGTTTAGGGGCGTGTCCGGATTATGTTTTGGAGGTCCGTAGCTCATTTAGGCTTGAAATGGCGAAAGTCAAATTTTTGGAGTTTTGGACCGGTAGTAGAATTTTTGATATCGGAATCATTTTACGATTCTGTAAGTTGGAGTAGGTCCGTAATATTGATTATGACTTGTGCGCAAAATTTGAGATCAATCGGACATGATTTGTTAGGTTTCGGAATCGGTTGTAGAATTTTGAAGTTTCAAGTTCTTTAAGTTTGAATTGGAGGGTGATTCATGATTTTAGTGTTATTTGATGTGATTTGATAGCTCGACAAAGTTCGTATGGTGTTTTAGGATTGATTGGTATATTTGGTCGAGGTCCCGGGGGCTTCGGGTGAGTTTCGGACGCCCAACGAATCGATTTTTGGACTTAGGAGGTTGCTGAAGTTTTCTGGTGTCTCAATTCTGGTTTCCTTATATTCCATCACGTGGGTGATCCACGATTGCGTAGGCTTAGTTGGGCAGAGGATGGAATTGTTCTTGGCGTTCGCGGACATGGGCATGCGAACGCGTAGTGATGTGAGGTGGTAGTTCGCGAACGCAGAGACAAGGTCGCGATCGCGTAGGGTTATGTGTACCAAAGCTGGACCACGCGCTTTGCTCATCGCGAACGCGTGCGGATGTTCGCGATCACGTGAGTAGGTAAGCCAGTGCATCGCGTTCGCGTGGTGTTTTACACGATCACATAGAGTAATTTCTGGAGCAGCAAAGTTGTTTTTCGCGATCGCGAGGCTATTTCCTCGACTGCGATTAAGGAATCGCTGGACAGTGTTAAAGTTTCCAAAAAACGAGGGTTTTGCCATTTTACCAAAAACTTGAGATAGGGAGCTCGGATTTGGACGAGATTTTGAGAGATTTTTAGAGATATCGATTGGGTAACGATTCTTAACTCCTTTATGGTTATATCCCACTAATCTATCATTGATTTCCTCTTTGATTTCGGATTTTGGGGTTGAAATTGGGAAAACATTTGGAAGAACTTCTTCAACAAAGATTTCGAGTTTTGAAGGGGATTTGTGGTTGGATTTGAGAAAGTTTTATATGGTTAGACTCGTGAGTGAATGGGTGTTCGTATTTTGTGACTTTTATCCGATTTCGAGACGTGGGCCCCACGAGTGATTTTTGAGTTAATTTCGGAATTTTTGTTAAAGTGTTGATTTCATTAATTAGATGAGTCTATTATGGTTGTATTTATGATATGTAATTGCTTTGGCTAGATTTGGGCCATTCGGAGCCGGATATTCGTGGGAAAGGCATTGTGACCAATGATTGAGCTTGGTTCGAGGTAAGTGGCTTGCCTAACCTTGTGTTGGAGACTTTTCCCTTAGGATGTTTGATATTAATTGATGTGTGGGCTCCGTGTACGTGAGGTGATGAGTACGTACATGGGTTATTATTGCAAAAATCCCGTCTTTCCTTTCTAAATCTTAAACCGTTTTCCCTTATTAAATTGTACTAATACGTTTAAATGTTTAGCTTAGATTAGAGAAGCATGCTTACATGTTTTAACTGTCTATTTGACATTTTGTGCGCCATGTTTAGTTAAGTCCCTACTTTCCTTATCTGCGTTCTGTATAAACTGTATAACTCGATGCCTTACCTGCCATTTCATCTTGTGTTGCATATTTAAATTGGGACTACAGACGTATTCCGGGAGATTCCCCTGTCTTGCATATTTATTTTGGGACTACGGACGTATTCCGGGAGATCCCCCAGCAATGCATATTTACTTTGGGACTACGGACGTATTCCGGGAGATTCCCCAGCACTGCATATTTACTTTGGGACTACGGACGTATTTCGAAAGATCCTCGTGTACTGCATATTCATTCGGAACTACGGGACGGTATCCTGGGAGATTCCCCATTGTGTTTACCTTGTTCTGAGCCGAGGGCTCCCTTAACTTTTAAAATTTTGAGAATTTCTTTAACTGTGTTACTGTAAATTTTATTTATATCTTTTACTATTTAATTTATTATATTTACTCCGGTAAGGCCTTGATCTGACCTCGTCACTACTCGACCGAGATTAGGCTTGGCACTTACTGGGTATCATTATGGTGTACTCATGCTACTCTCTACACATGTTTTTTTCGTGTGAAGATCTAGATGCACCTTATCAGTCGCACTATCAGTAAGCCGGGACAGTTTTGGAGACTTTAAGGTATATTTGTCGCATCCGCAGACCTCAGAGTCCCCTTCTACTCTTACCCATGTCCATTATCTTCTGTATTTTTTCCTTGTTAGACTCTGATGTATAGAGATACTAGATTTTTCCTTCTGTAGTTTGTGATTCACGATATTTCGGATTTTGGGATTTGTTGCGTATTTTTGAATAGTTGGTTAAATTTATATTTTTATTTCATTATTCCGCAAAATATTAGACTTACCTAGTTGTAGAGACTAGGTGCCGTCACGATATCACACGGAGGGGAAATTGGGTCGTGACACCATTAGAGGTGGAGGTCAGACTGTTAGAGGTAGCGGCCAGCCAGTTAGAGGCCGTCCCAGGGACGCAGTTCAGAGTGGTGAGGCTCAGCCCCGATTTTATGCTTTTCTAGCTAGGCCTGAGGCCGAGTCATCTGATGTTGTGATCACATGTATTATTTTAGTTTGCCATAGAGATGCTTCCGTTCTATTTGACCCAGGATCTACTTATTCCTATGTGTCCTCCTATTTTGCTTCATATTTGGTTGTGCCTTTATGGATTTGATGAATCGGGTGTCCAAGCCCTATTTAGATTCTTTTGTGGTCGTATTCATTGTTGATATCTTGATTTACTCCAGCAGTCGAGAGGAGCATGAGCAGCATCTTCGAAGTGTGCTTCATACTTTGAAGAATAATCAGTTATATGCCAAATTTTCAAAATGTGAGTTTTGGTTAGACTCAGTTGCCTTTTTGGGGCATGTTGTATCGGCAGAAGGCATAAAGGTGGATCCTAAGAAGATTGAGGCTGTTCAGAATTGGCCTAGACCTACTTCAGTTACAGAGATCCGGAGTTTCCTGGGTTTAGCAGGTTATTATCGTCGGTTCGTGGAAGGGTTTTCATCTATAGCAAGCCCATTGACCAGATTGACCCAGAAAGGTGTTCCATTCAGATGGTCAGACGAGTGTGAGTTGAGCTTTCAGAAGCTCAAGACCGCTTTGACTACGGCGCTAGTGTTGGTATTACCCACACGTTCAGGATCGTATACGGTATATTGTGACGCATCTCACATTGGGCTTGGTGCAGTATTAATGCAAGATGGCAAGGCGATTGCATATGCGTCGCGACAATTGAAAGTTCACGAGAAGAATTTTCCTATTCATGACTTAGAATTCGCAGCCAGTGTTCATGCGCTGAAGATTTGGAGGCATTATCTCTACGGTGTCTCGTGTGAGGTATTTACTGATCATCGTAGCCTTCAGTATCTATTCAAACAAAAAGATCTTAATTTGAGACAGAGAAGATGGTTGGAATTGTTGAACGACTATGATATCACCATTTGGTATCACCCCGGAAAGGCCAATGTGGTGGCCGATGCTTTGAGTAAAAAGGCTGTGAGTATAGCAGCCTTGCTTATATTCCGGTTGGTGAGAGACCATTAGCTGAGATGTTCAGACTTTGCCTAACCAATTCGTGAGGTTAGATGTTTCAGAACCCAGTCGGGTTCTAGCTTGCACAGTCACTCGGTCTTCTTTATATGAGCATATACGAGAGCGACAGTATGATGATCCTCATTTACTTGTCCTTAAGGACACAGTGCGGCACGGTGATGCCTAACAGGTTGCTGTGGGGGAAGATGGAGTTCTACGAATGCAGGGTCATATTTCTGTGCCTAATGTTGACGGGCTTCGTGAATTAATCCTTGAAGAGGCACACAGTTCCAAGTATTCTATTCATCCAGGTACCGCCAAAATATATCAAGATTTGCGGCAACATTACTGGTGAAGGAGAATGAAAAGGGATATAGTTGCATATGTAGCTCGGTGTCTGAATTATCAGCAAGTTAAGTATGAGCATCAGAGACCTGGCGGTTTGCTTCAGAAGTTAGAAATTCCTGAGTGGAAATGGGAGCATATCACTATGGATTTTATTGTTGGACTCCCACGGACTCAGAGAAAATTTGACGCAGTTTGGGTCATTGTGAACAGGTTGACCAAGTCAGCACATTTCATTCCAGTGGCAGTTACCTATTCTTCAGAAAGGTTAGTTGAAATTTACATTCGTGAGATTGTCCGCCTTCATGGTGTACCCGTGTCTATTATTTCAGATTGAGGTACGCATTTTACCTCACACTTTTGGAGGTTTGTACGACGTGATTTAGGCACGCGGGTTGAGTTGAGTACAACATTTCATCCACAGATAGACGGACAGTCAGAGCGCACTATTCAGATATTGGAAGATATGCTTCGCGCTTATGTTATAGACTTTGGAGGTTCTGGGGACCAGTTCTTGCCACTTGCAGAGTTTGCTTATAATAATAGCTACCAGTCGAGCATTCAGATGGCCCCATATGAGGCATTATACGAAAGGCGATGCCGTTCTCCAGTTGGCTGATTTGAATCGGGAGAGGCTCGGTTGTTGGGTATCGATTTGGTACAGGATGCCTTGGATAAGGTCAAGATTATTCAGGATCGACTTCGCATAGCTCAGTCTAGGCAAAAGAGTTATGCCGACCGTAAAGTTCGTGATATTGCATTCATGGTTGGAGAAAGAATATTGCTCCGAGTTTCACCTATGAAAGGTGTAATAAGGTTCGAAAATAAGGGCAAGTTGAGCCCTAGGTATATCGGATCCTTTGAAATTCTTAAAAGGGTGGGTGAAGTAGCCTACAGGCTTGCATTACCACCTAGTTCATCCGGTGTTCCATCTGTTTATGCTCCGGAAATATCATGGTGATCCGTTCCATGTGTTAGATTTCAGCTCAGTTAAATTGGACAAATATTTGACTTACGAGGAGGAGCCAGTGGCTATTCTAGCCTGGCAGGTCCGACAGTTGAGGTCTAAGAGTTATCCTTCACTTCGAGTGCAATGGAGAGGTCAACCGGTAGAGGCATCTACTTGGGAGTCCGAGTCGGACATGCGAAGTAAATATCCACACATATTCACCAGCTCAGGTACTTTTTTTCTAACTTCGTTCGAGGACGAACCTTTGTTTTAGAGGTGGAGAATGTGATGACCCAAAATATCATCTTTAAATTTAATAATTAATTCTGTATTCTAAGACCTCGAAAAGCACTATTTATTACTCCTCAACTTGCGTGCGCAGTCCGTAAAATTTTCCATAAAGGTTTTATGTAAAAAATGGATTAAAATGTGAAAAAGTGTTTTAAAACTCAACTGAGTTGACTTTGGTCAACATATTGAGAAAACGGACACGGATCAGTGTTTTGACAGTTACGATAGGTCCGTATCATGATTTGGGACTTGGGCGTATGCGCGAAATCGAATTCCGGGGTCCCTAGCCCGAGATATGGAATTTTGATGAAAAATTAAAAGCTTGAAAGCTTAATGAATTTGAAGAATTTACTAATGTTGGATTTATTGACATCGGGTCCGTATTTTGATTCCGGAGTCCGATATAGGTCTACTACAATATTTATGATTTTTTTGCTGAATTTGGCAAGAAACGGAGTTGATTTGACGTGATTCAGACGTCCGGTTGTAAAAATATAAGTTTTAAAAGTTTTTCTTGAAAATTTTCTTTGATTTGGTGTCTGATTCATAGTTCTAGGTGTTATTTTGGCGATTTGATAGTGCGAGTAAGTTCGTATGATATTTTAGGTCTTGTGTGCATGTTTGGTTTGGAGCCCCGAGGGCTCAGGTGAGTTTCAGATGGTCAACGGGCCATTTTGGACTTAAGGAAGATGGCAGATTTTTGGTGTTTTGTTGCAGAATTTTTACTCATCGCGATTGCGTGAGGTCGTTCGCGATCGCGTAAGGCAAACTAAGAGGCCAACCAAAGTTGTTCTTCCCATTCACGAATTTGAGGACGCGATTGCGTAAGGGTGTGAAGTGGTGCTTCGCGAATGCGTGGCCAAGGTCGCGTTCACGTAGAGTTAAAGCGGCTAAAGCTGTGCCACGCACTTTACTCATCGCGATCGCGTGAGGTCGTTCTCGATCGCGTAAGTCTGTGAGTCAAAGCATCACGTTCGCGTGGTGTTTTACACGTTCGCCTAGAGTACACTTTCTAGGGCAGCAAAGTAGAGCTTCGCGATCGCTAGACTATTCACGCGATCGCGATTAAGAAAAACAGGGCAGCCAAAAATGTGCTTCGCGATCGCGAAGCATTGTACGCAATCGCATAAGGTAAAATTTGAGCAAACAGAACTTAAGTTCTGGAAAATGGGATTCGTCCCATTTTTAACCAATTCCAATTTTTGAGCTCAAGTAAGGCGATTCTTGGGCGATTTTCACGGAAAAACATTGGGGTAAGTGCTCCTTATCCTATATTGATTATATTTCATGATTCCATACTCATTTATATCATGAATCCTTGAAATTTTGGGAGAAAAATCAGATTTTTATAAAATCTTCCAAAAACGAAAATTTAAGATTTGAAGGTCCATTTGACATCGGTATTGGATACTTTTTGTATGGTTGGACTCATCTCGGAATGGGTTTTCGGATTTCGTAAGTCTTTTCGAGATTGGAGATGTGGGTCCCACTGCCGAATATTAAAATAAATTTCTGATTTTTAGCCGAAGAATTAGTAAATTCATATGGAATTAATTCCTATGATTCGTATTGAGTATATCGAATTGTTTGTGAATAGATTTGATGCTTTTGGAGACAAATTCAAAAGAAAAGCTGTGGTCGAATAATTTATTGGAATTTGCAAAGCGAGGTAAGTGTCGTGGTTAACCTTGACTTGAGAAAATAGAACCCTTAAGCTATTTGTTATGTGAAATGCATGTGAACGACGTATAGGCGAGGTGACGAGTGTCTATACGTCGTCAAATTAATTGTTTGCATAATTATTTAAAAAATCATAAATCGTTTTAAATCATGAATTAATTGTTATAATAATTGTTTCTCTCATATTCTTTGTCAAATATTAATTCTTGAATTCCTCCAACAATGGTTACATGCTATTTGATTTATGTGTCTTAATTGTTATTTGACATTTAGCATACTAAATATTAACTGCCTATTTTCTCTACTATTTTCACAATTAATTAATAATTGCCATTGTTTGCTCATAGATAAATTATAATTATTGTGTGCCTTGATGCTTAATAGTTTCTCATTGGACGTGGTATTTATTGGAATAATGTTTATTACATTTATGAGTTGTTTAAAGTTATATTGGGGGAACGGGTTGCAAGCCGCAACAGAAATGAAAAGGAATATATATATTGGGGGATCGGGTTGCACGCCGCAACAGACTTATTAAAAAGTCTATATTAGGGGATCGGATTGCACGCCGCAACAGACTTATTAAAAAGTCCATATTGGGGGATCAGATTGCACGCCACAACAGACTTATTAAAAAGTCCATGTTGGGGGATCGAATTGCACGCCGCAACAGACTTGTTAAAAAGTCCATATTGGGGGGATCGGATTGCACGTCGCAACAGACTTATTTAAAAGTCTATATATACTTGATTAAAATAAATATATGGGAGGATTGAAAATGAATATGTTGTATGAGCGGGTTGCACGCTGCAACGGAAATTGATGGAAATAATAATTGGTTATGACTCCTGAATTGGCTTTAACTGTTAAAAAAATGAGTTATCAGATTTATTTCTATTATGTTGATATTAGTATTATTGCGTACATGTTATTGTAAGTGATCTTCCTTAGCCTCGTCATTACTTCGTCGAGGTTAGGCTCGGCACTTACTAGTACATGGGATCGATTGCACTCATACTACACTCTGCACTTCTTGTACAGATTTCAAAGTTGGTCCTAGCGGCGTACCATAGACTTGCTCGGATTTCAGCTACCAGAGGAGACTTGAGGTATAACTGTACGACGTCTGCAGTTCTGAAGCCCCCGTCAACTTTACTTTAGCTGTGTGTTTGTTTTCAGACAACTTTATTTTATTCAGACCTTTATTTGTATTATTCTAGAAGCTCGTGCACTTGTGACACCAATTCTGGGATGGTATTTAGAAACCGTTATCTTTATGGATTATTCACTTTCAGATCTTACTTCCGCATTTGTTTCCTTGTTATTAATAAATTAAAAATTATTTTAAAATCGATGATATTATTCTAACGTTGTCTTGCATAGCAAGTGAAATGTTAGGCGCCATCATGGGCCCGAAGGTGAGAATTTTGGGTCGTGACACCAAGGCGCAATAGCCATTGTAAGAAAATAACTATTTTAATGGGAAGAGTAGATACATTCTCTAAAGATATAATGTGATATAGCAATTGCTTAGAGATGCTAATTGTTTATACCTATTATGTGTAGTCAAAAAGAAATTTGGCTGATCCTTTGAGTTATAAGTGAAACATCGAAGGGTTGAGGCTTTTGCCACTTTGAGATGTATCAACAATGATGGTAACCCAACCTATGTGATTGGAGATCCCATGAAGTAGGTTTATATAGGTAATAACAAGTCATTAATTGATCAAACATGCACTATTAAATTATGTCTCTTCCTATGGTGTGTGCATATAGTACAAGACTGCAAGAAATGTGAGGCCGAGTTATTAATCTCCCAATCTAATCCATGGCCTTTATAGGTGGTGTATTATGATTCAGAATACACTTGATGGATGAACCTATATGAGTGTGGAGTGGGGTCGCTCCTATGAAATTTGTGACAAAATTTCTAGAGCACTCATGAAAACCAGACGCTCGGATGGCCTATTAGCGCAAAACCGCGATAACAATAGAATTTGTGGGGGTGTAATATGATGAATAAGATCTCTAGCTTACAACAAGAATTTTTGGTTCATAGAAGTTGTCAACTTCACCAATTATTCTGTAAGTTAAATCTTATTTATCTATATCTGGTTCATAGTCTATAAGACACTTGATGAATTTTATATACCCGAAATCCAGCAGATTATACTCTATTTCTTTCTTTATTTACTATTTATTTCTTATATCCCTTTTGAGATATGTGGGGGATTGTTGGAAAAGTAGTGATATCTCAAAAGATAATGCCCATCTTGGTTTGAAAAATTATTTCTCTTTGAAATATTATTTACATCTATTTATTATTTAGTAAGTTATTTTACAATTAGTATGGTCAAACTAGCCATTAACTAGCCGTTATCTAATCGTTGGAACAATACCTATATAAATATGGTCTTTGGAGAGCTAAAGACACAACTTTCTAACACAATTTTCTGAATCTTCTTCTTCCTCATATATGATGGGTTTCTTTCTTGAATTTTCTACTAATTGTGTTCCCAGTTTAATAACCGGAAGAGCTTGTTGAACCATGGGGGATATGCCTAATTTTAATCATTATTGTGGGGGCAAAATATCCTCAAGGTTAATGTTTTTGATACGCCTCAAGCTTTGATAAATCCTATTCTCCGTAATAATCAATTTTTTCAGCAGTAATATCTAAACATACGAAACTCTTAATTGCATGTACATTCTAAAAGTATTATTTAACAATCTTCAAACTAAGTAACAACCTTAAAATTAAGTACTTTTCATGACACATTGTCCACAAAAACTGAAGCTCAGCCATGTTAGTGTTAGAGCATAGTAGAAATTGTACTCTCCCTAGTCTCTTTCATCTTTTCTCAAAAATGTTTTTGTTGTGTCGTTCTTTCTTGCAGTTTATAAATGTTTGTAAATTCACTTATGATAGTGAGAAAGAGAATTCTGAACAAATCTGTAGAATGAATTCTGATCCTTGAAAAAGGGAATGAGCACTTAATTTCCCCTTATCTGAGTCCGCCACATTTTGTTAAAGTGGGACAGCAAATCTTACTTTTGTTGGGAATAAATCTCCCTACAAAAATAATATTTACGATAATAAAAACGGAATAATAATGTAGTACTGAGATACGGTAATTAACAAGAATAAAAGAGTGATAACGACATCAAGATTTTTACGTGAAAAACTCTTTTGAATAAGGGAAAAACCACGGCCCCGAGATGAGCAACTGATATCACTATAGCAAGGAATTTTACACTTTGTAGGTCCGAGTAAAATATTCCAAAGACCACTACAACACTCAAAAGAAATAACCCTCTTTTGATATTCTCACCTCACTATAATATCGCTCACTCTCTATTTTTTTCATAGACTATTTTCTTATACCCTGTATGTGAAACCTTACTCTTTCTTTCTAACTCTCAGATATATTTTCCTCTGAGATTGGTGTATTAAATGAGAGCAGAAACTCTCCTTATATAGAGGGGATGGCTGCCCCAATTAACCAATCGGAAGATTAGATCTCACTTTACAACTTGCACTTATGCAATTTGCAGTGCAAATTGGTTGCCAACTCTAAAACTTGCTCTTGCTTTCCTTTCTTTTCTTTTTTTCTATCACATGGGTGTGGACTCTATCAATCTCCCCCTCCAGACCCATTCACCTGAAGGAGCTAACACCTGTGAGCACCTAATTTTTGCCATAATGCAAATTACTCCTAAAAAATAATCCAAAAATAATTTTAATTATTTTTATGAATTTTAGAAGTGTCACGACCCCAAATTCCCTCCGTAAGATGTCGTGATGGCACCTAGTCTCTAAGACTACGTAAGCCTATCAATGCGGAATAAAAATAAAAATATAAAACTTTAAATAATTGCAACTCCCAAAACCTGGTAGAAATAAGTCACAAGCTTCTAAGAATTTTATCCTCAATGTCTCTATATATATCAAGATCTAAAGAAAAATAAGGAAGCAACATAATAATGATAGAGGGGGACTCCGGAGTCTGCGGACGCTGACAGATATACCTCGAAGTCTCCGTGTACAGGTAACTCACTGATGTCGGAGCTGGTAAGGAGTACCTGGATCTGCACAAAACGATGTACAGAAGCGTAGTATTAGTACACCACAGCTGTACCTAGTAAGTGCCAGGCCTAAACTCGGTAGAGTAGTGACGAGGTCAGGTCAGACCCTACTGGAAAATAATAATTGCATGTTAAAATTTTTAACAATATAATAAAATAAAATGACAATGGAAATGAATCAAGTAGCATGTCACCATTTAATTACACAAAATAATGGCAAATAATATCTCGTGGAATTAAAATAGAATTTCTTTCAACTTTAAGAAAATCACAACAAATAATCAAAGGCAACTGCGGCCATAAATCAATATCAACAAGGGCACTCCCGAGGTACCGCACCGTAGTCCCAAATCATAAATAATTTCACAATATCTCATTTCCTTATCACCGCGGGAGCCTTCACAATTTATTTTAAAGAAAATATTTTTCCGTAATAGCATCCCGCGTTTTAGCCACCCTTATCACACCGCATGACTTCTAGTAGTTTCCCCTACTAGCCACGCGTATCAAGCCACCATTATCTCACCGCATGAGTTTCAATACCCAGACCTTATACCACCGCATGCGTATCAATATCACAACATATAACAATTTACACCTCAAGTGCCCAAATATTTTAATTTGCCAAAATAAATTAACAACAATATTTTTCCATAATAAAGGGCTCACGGCTCATGCCAAAATAATTCAACAATAATATTTTTCAACAATAAAGAGATCACGGCTCATGCCAAAATAATTCAACAATAATATTTTTCCATAATAAAGGGCTCACGGCTCATGCCAAAATAATTCATATTAATAATATTTAATTTAAAGAAAATCAACTTCAAATAATGCACAGAATAAAAGACACCAAGTTTCAACTAAACAGGTAAAAAAATTAGCAGGAAAAGGTCAAGCAACTTTAAAATATAAACATTAAATCAATGATGAAGAATATATCATAATAAAATAGTTTAATTAATGCGCAACAATGATCTACACAATTTAAAACATAATCTGTCACATTTAGCCCGTATACATACTCGTCACCTCGTGTACACGACTTTCAACATATTATAATTTATCACTTCAATACCAATCCTAGGGGAGATTTCTCCCACACAAGGTTAGACAAGCACTTACCTCGACTTGCTCCAATTTAACCAAGTAGTATGCCTTTTCCTCGATTTTCCGACTCCGATCGACTCGTATCTAGTCATAATTAATTCGATACAGTCAGCAAAAATTATAGAATCAATTCCATAAGAAAATACTATATTTTTCAATAAAATCCGAAATTAACTCAAAAATGGCCCGTGGGGCCCACGTCTCGAAATCCGGCGAAAGTTACGAAATATGAACGCACATTCAACCACAAGTCCAACCATACCATTTTTACTAATATGAAACACCACATCTGCGGAAATTAGTCAGCCCAGCTGCCTTCGCATCTGCGAGCCTTCGACCGCATCTGCGCCTTCGCAGGTGCGGAAAATTTCATCGCACTACGCGCCTACCCGCACCTATGCCCATTCCTCACGCTTCTGCGCAACATGAGCCGCATCTGCGGCATCGCACCAGCAGCCAATTTCTCGCAGGTGCGATTACACCAGAAGACAGAAATTATTCCCAGATTTCTTCTAAGTCCGAATTTGATCCGTTAAATATCCGAAACTCACCCGAGACCCTCGGGACCTTAAGCAAATATACCAACATGTCCTAAAACCTTATACGAACTTGCTCGCACGATCAAATGTCCCAAATAACACCTAAAACTACGAATCAGACCCCAAATCAAAGGAAATTTCCAAGAAAACTTTAAAACTTATATTTTCACAACCGGACGTCCGAATCACATCAAATCAACTCCGTTTCTCACCAAATTTAGAAGATAAGTCATAAATATTATAGTGGACCTATACCAAGCTCTGAAACCAAAATGTGAATCCGGTGTCAATAAATCCAACATCAGTAAATTCTTAAAAAATTATTAAACTTTCAAACTTTTGATATTTCATCAAAATTTCATATCTCGGGCTAGGGACCTCAGAATTTGATTCTGGGCATACGCCCAAGTCCCAAATCACGATACGGACCTACCGAAGCTGTCAAAATACTGATCCGAGTCCGTTTGCTCAAAATGTTAACCAAAGTCAACTTAGTTAAATTTTAAAGCTCTAATTCACATTTTAATCTATTTTTTACATAAAAACTTTTCAAAAAATTTTACGGACTGTGCACGCAAGTCGAGTAATTATAAATAGTACTTTTTGAGGTTTTAGAATATAGAATTAATTATTAACTTTAAAGATGATATTTTGGGTCCAACACAAGAAGTCTTTCTTTATTTGTTTTGCAGTTATTCACATTTTTATGAATGTTAGGAATATAATAAATCAAGAAAATCATAAAAAACAATTTCCAGATCTTAATCTCATAGCATTCTAGATTTTAAATTATATTTTAAAATTTAATTACATTGTTCAATGCATTAGTTAAATACATAAAATCACAAAGTACATTCTTAGGTTGGTTAATTAATTAATTAGTTGCATTAGTCCATCATTAGGTAAAATAGATAAATAGGCTAGCCACACAAAAAATGGGATTTAAATTAAAATTTGAGTCTAAAGTGGCCAACATTGCAAAATACAAAGAAAGAAGAAAAGAGGGATGTCCAAAATTGGGCCAATTTTCAAACGGCCCAGTTGCCTCTATTTTCCCCCAATTTTTCCCTAGCCCAGCAACCTGGTCCGACGACCCACATACCCAACCCGCTTGGACCAATTCTCTCCTCATTAAAGCCTAAACCTATCTCTCATTCTTACACACACCAGAGATGAGACCTTCCCCCATTTGAAAACCCTAGCCGCCGAGCATGAAGAACATACCCCCTCCGAAAACCAATAAAACCTAGCCGCCTCCTAAGTAGCCTCTATAATCTCACTGATCTCTCACTATCATATCTGGATACACACACGAAATCCATCATCTGATATTCTCACAAACACACACGAAATAGCTAGAAAGCAAGCTTGAAATTCAAAAATCCGAGATCTAGAAAACCAAAAAAAAAAGAGAATGAAAAATATGAAAAAAGAAGAAGGAAGAACAATAGAGTTTTGATAGGATGTTTCGGATTCAAATAATTCAAAATCAAAGATGTGGTTGTTTGTTGTTGATTTCGAGTTGATTTGCCTGGGTTCAGAATTTCCTTCCTATGGTTCGAGATTGTTTTTGATGTTCATCACTGTTGAACTTCACCAATTAGGAGTTCTAGACTTTTATTTGGTTTTTGTGCTGCTGTTTTCTAGCTTTAGGTATGTAAATTCTCATTTGTCCTTTATTTTAAATTTTAGGATAAAACTTTGTTGTATTCCTGCTGAGTTCGTGGTGATTTAGATCTGGCTTGCCTAAGCCTCAAATTCTGTTTCTTTCTCTCTTTTCTGATCAATAACTAATGCTGAATGTTCTTCCATTAAAGGTTTAAGTATTAGTGAGCTATTGATTAGAATTGAGTAATTTGAAAATTTGTTTAGTGCTCTTGTAAGGCTGGTTGAAATTTATTTAACTTCATGTGGATATTTGTGTTGGAGGTTGTGTCTGGCATTTTTAAACATCATTCAAGTTGTTTGAATCATTCAGTTATTCCATGTGGTTATTGTAAAAACTTCTGAATTTTGGAATTCATCTTATAATGACATGAGGGTTCATAATTAATTATTTGCAATGTTACGGCATGTATTTCTAATTTCAGTAGCTATTGATCTCAATATTGCAATTAATTAAAACTTCCTCCCTATGAGTAGTATATTGTGATTTATGAATTCACTGTTCAATTAATTTAGTTCAAGCTAATGCTATCATTCCTGATATGTCCATGGTAAAACATTGGTAAATACCTATCATGTTCAGTCATTTGGCCGTAAACAACATGTTGGATATATTAATCTCTTGCGCCTAATTTTATATGGATTATGGAAATCTTAGAATTATCCAGACCACGAAAGATGAGCCTTAGCTTAACCTCTTGAACCAATATGGCTTCTACATCCTCTTTAATTAATGAAATTTCTTAAAATGCTAGCTTTCATTTAGGTTCAAGTAATGGAGTCCGCTGGGAATCTCAAACACCTTACTAAGCCTGGAACATCTCTGGTGATTTGGTCATCACATTTAGTCCATAATCTTAACTTTCACATCTGATCCCAACTTAGGAAATGAACAACCATGAATACGCTAGCATGCTTTAAGCGCGACTTATTTAATTATCGTGGATATGTACACATTTGCATGACATAATTGTGATCTACAAGTTTAAAGGCAAAGTACGCGTTCACGCGACTTGACAAACTAATTTCTTAATATTAATAAGGCGTGATAAATTGTGTACACGTATGCGTGACATAATTTTAGCGCCCTAAATAAAGCGAATTTACACACATGTAATTCATTTTCAAAGATAAATCCATAAGCGCCATAATTAAAAACGGTAAAAATGGTAAATATACATAGGTTCTAAAACTAAGTAATTAAACAAATTGATTAAGCTATGTATGATTAAAGCGACCGTGCTAAAACTACGAAATTCGGGAATGCCTAACACCTTCTCACGGGTTAACAGAATTACTTACTCGGTCTTCTGATTTTCGCAGACTTTAAAACATAGTCAAATGTGCTCGATTTGAGATTTTAAAATAAACCGGTGACTTGCGACACCATGACAATTATTTCAAGTGGCAACTCTGAAATTAAATAAATAATCTCGTTTCGAATAATGTCACTTTAATTGAAAAAACTCCCCTATCACTTCGGAAAAAAAGAGGTGTGATAGCTCTGGTGACTCTGCTGGGGAAAAGAACCCACAATCTTTGGTTCAGGGTTCAGAATTGGAGCTTGTAATGTGATCTATACTTGGTTTTCTTGATTATTGATATTACTGTGTTTGTGGGCCTAATGTGATAATTGCCGCTTATTTACCATTTTGATATTATTTGAATATTATAAACTATCTTCTTATGCCTCCCTTCTGAGTCTTCTGAAACTATGGTGCACACGTACGCGTGGCCCACTTTTCTATTATAGGTCATACCAAATAGAACGAGGCTGGATCAGCAACTAGGACGGGTAGACTTTTGTGCTCTCGGTAGATTGCCCCCACCTCGGCTCGAGCTGTCTGCTTGGGTAAGCCAGGTCTAAAACACTCCCCCCAGGATTTAAACCTAGAATAACAGAGCCTCATACCTGATCCCTAGTAGGAACATTTGTTTACATCAGTTGCATTTGACTTTGGGGACTCAACACAAGGGTTGGGTCCGTCTAGGACAGGTGTACCCCAAATTAAAAGACCATCCTGATGCATCTTCCGTGCTACTTGCGCATCTGTTTGTTTCGGCTCGCATGTTGACTGGCTTCTAGAATAGGGAAAGAAAATCAAAAGAAAAAGAAAAAAAAAGTGAGAGTTAGGTATTTGAAAAATTCCGAAACTCTGCCAAAAAGTTTAAAAAAAAAGAAAAGAAAATAAGCCAATGTTTTCGAAAAGTCATATTTCCTCTGTTCCCACAAAATTGACCGAACTACTCGGGTCAGATTCTCATCATTTTCTATCTGTTAAGCGTCTCAAAACTAACAAAGTTGTTAGGTGTGCAAATTAGCCAGGTTCTGTTTAGGTGGTTGGTTTTGTTGGTAATCTGGCTTCACATCCTTACTTCACAAGATCCAAAGGAAAGGTTCCTATGGCCTCCGAAATCCATCTACTATCGATCCTGAGGATAGCCCAGCACCAGCTATTCCACAACCATAATCAGCAGCTGCTGAAGAGAATATGATGTTGTGTTTCCGCATATTGGAAATGTGGGATGCCTGGTCTAATGGTAGGGAACCACAAATGTAATCCCTGGGTTCCCTGAGGTGATCCCCAGGTCAGGTGAAGCTACCAACGCCCATGTGCCCAACCCGTTCATCCCATGCGGGTACCCTCCAATACCGTTTAACGGTCCCAGAATGCCTTCTGTGGTTCACTCCCAGGCGTCGACTTCAAAGGCACTGCCAGCAATGTTCTCTGCACCACCAGTCTGCACCACAACACAATCAACTTTACCACGACCGTATGTTGAGCTTCCAATGTTCACCTTTCAGGATCCACAGTTTCAACCAGAAATAACATATGTGACCCCATACTCATTTACTCAACCTCCGCAATGTGACTTCTCGGTGGGGCAAGGAAAAGTTGTCAAGAATCCTGAGCAAGAGGAAATGGCTCGGAAGATGAAGAGCTTGGAACAAAGTCTAAAAAACATGCAAAGTCTGAGTGGCCAAAAGAGTGTCTCTTACTCCGACCTATATATGTTTCCCTATGTTCACTTATCAGCTGGTTTCAAAACGCTATAATTTAAAAAGTACGACGCGCACGGAAACCCGATCGCTCATATGAAACGATACTGCAACCAGCTGAGGGGTGCTAGTGGAAAAGAGGAGCTGCTAATGGCCTATTTTGGAAAAAGTCTCACCGGAATCGCTTCCGAGTGGTATATGGATCAAGAAATTACCCATTGGCATGTGTGGGATGATCTGGCTCGAGATTTTATCCGCCAGTTCTAGTATAATGTAGACATCGCTCCCGACATGAACTTTTTGTCCAATTTAAAAAAAGAAAACCACGGAAAGTTTCTGCGAATATGCTGTCAAATGGCGTGAGAAAGCTTCTAGGGTAAAGCCTCCAATGTACGAAGCAGAAATGGTTGTTGTCTTTCTACAGGCCCAAGAGGCGGACTACTTCTAGAACATGAAGTCCGCTATGGGTAAGCCGTTCGCTGAGGCTATCAAGATTGGGAAAATGGTTGAAAACGGTTTAAAAACAGGTCGAATCTTAAGTCATGTTGCTTTTAAGGCCACATCACAGGCTGCTCAGAATGGCTCGGAGGGTTTGATGAACAAAAATAGGATAGAAAAGGGAGCCATGATGGCTTCGAGCTCGAGGAAGGCCCGCAGGTCATTCAGCCAATCATATGTGCTTCCTAATCCTCCACCACACAATTATCCCCTTCAATATGCTGCTTATGCCATGGCACCGCCTCCCTATGCGGTGATGAACGCGGAACCTTACACGCGGCCACAACATTATACACAAAACCGAGCTTCACCTCCCAGAAATGCCTTTTCTTACCAAGCTCCATATAATCCCCAACCAAATGATCCTCAATATAATCCTCGCCCAAGAGAGCCTTTTAGAAAGAATATGTTCACCCCTATTGGTGAATCATACTTGAGCTTGTTCCAAAAGCTAATCGGGCTAGGTCTGATGCAGCCAATGGCCCCGAACCGGTCGAACCCCGAGTCCCCCTCGCACCGAGCTGATGCTAGATGTGAATACCACTCTGGAGCAGTGAGACACAGTACAGAGGACCGTTGGACCCTAAAGAGGGCAGTTGAAGACTTGATTGAAGCCGAAAGAATCTTTTTCCAGGACGATAAGGCTCCAGATGAGACGAGCAATCCCTTGCCTGCTCACAACAATGGGCCAGTAGTCAGAATGATTAGTGAACATGAGATATTTGATCCGGAACTTAAGGTCATTGCAACCATTGCCGAGACAGAAGAAAAGCCAAAAAACGATCGCCAAACTTGAAAGTTCCCCATCAGACGGGAGTCTCGGTAGCCAGACTTGCTATCCTTTCTGTGTTCGGATTATTTTAGGGTGTGATCCAGATATTTTACTTTATTGTCTTACTTTCCGATGCAAACCCTTCTATCTTTAAAATTCAAAAAACAAAATCAAAAACAAAAAATCAAATGAAATGAATATTTTATTGTCCAGGACTGTCTCTTTTCTTAATCTTGTCACTTTTCTTATTCTCTTTTTAGTTCTGTTAATGCATATTTCAATAACATGATATGCTTGCGGACTTCATGTCCAGATCCTAAAATGCTGTCAGACTTCGAAATAATGAATCAAAAGTCAAAATGCAATGAAGATAAGTTTAAGTAAATAAAACAAAGAATCGGAACAGCTAAAGGAAAATTGGCTCCAGATTGGAAAGATCCATACATGGTAACGAGAGTACTGCCAAAAGAGAGCGTTGTACCTGTGAAACATCAACGGAAATGTCCCTGAAACAACCGTCAATGCAAATGTAGTCAAAAGGTACTATGTTGGATCCTCTATATAGCATTAATGTTCTCCGTTTGGGATGAAGAAGGATTTTTTTCTCACTTTCCAAATATTCAACCCTTTGCAAACCCTTTGAGCCGGCTCCCATTCTTTGATTACCCTCTTTGTAACGCGGAAGTTATTATTGAAAAACAATGATTAAAAATTGAAAAAAAAAAGAGAAGAAAAAGAAAAACACAAAAAATAAAAATAAAAAAGGAAGAAAAAATACAGAAAGATATTGAAAAGAAAAATGAAAAAAAAGGAAAAAGGAAAGGAAAAAGAAAATAAAATAAAAAAGGGTTTCTTGAACTACGTTCGACTTGATTCCGAAAGGATACGTAGGCAGCCTCTCTCTGGGGTTCAGTCACACCAAAATAAAAATTCACATTCCCCAAAAGTAAAAATGGGGCAGATGATATAATGGTTTGGCAATATTTTCGCCTGAAAGGTTCCAAAGCTGTAATTCAGTCCAAATCCTTTTCAAGTCCTTCAGATCAATCAACGAGAATGTTCACAATTGGAGGATATAGTCACTTGGTTTTGATGCAACCAAAATGAGAGAAATAAAATGAGAGAGTCTTATTGGTGAAAACCCTCACGGGCACCGTAAGGCGACGACAACCAGAGAAATTAAAAATGTGAGAGTTTTATTAGTGAAAACTCGCAAAGAGCACTATAAGGCGATGATGAGAAGAGATATGAGAGAGGTCAGTTGGTGAAAACCCATAAAGGGCGCCACTGATCGTAAAGAGGATCCTCACAGTCACTGGCACTGACACAGTCCTGGGCAAGGTCTCTCGATTTCGAGGCAAAAGTTGTGATGAATTGCTGAGAGCCGGACGGTTCACACAGATCAGGAATCCAGTCCAAAAGGTATGTCATGTTCATTGAAGTCTGCATGTACTCTAGATAAGTCCTTCTTTCTCTTCCCCGAAAGGGACACCTCTTGTCTAAATTCATTATCCGCTCTATTGTTTGTTTTTCTTTGAATCCTTTTCGGTCTAACTCTGTTCCAAACTAAGGCAAAGAAGGGATAGAAAGACTGATTTACAGGGTTCTCGTTTGATACAAGCCAATATGCAAAAGGGCACCCAACCTCGGCAGGGGCATCAAGTCTACTCCGACTGGCAATGATGGTTGATGACTCGAAGTCAAAGACTCTTGAAATAAGAAAAGCAAAGTCAAATACCCGCAAAGACAAAATAAAGTTGAAAAGGTAAGTCCCACGTGGATAACCGTCTTGGTAAAGTTTGAAAAGCCAAAGGTTCCCCAACGCTCTGAAGTTAAATTTAGATGAAAGAAGTGAAAATCCTACAAAGGAAAAATGAAGCTGAAAAGGTTAAGTCCCACGCGACCAACTGTTATGGTAAAATTTTAGAAAAGCCAAGGGTTCTTCGGGGCCAGAAATGAAGTCGGTGTTCAGGGAACAACCACTTGCAGTTGAAAGTACCATCAAAGAAGACGAGCCGAGATCAAGTGACTGAAGCACTCAAAACCGCAAAACCAAACACCGTTTTAAACTGATAAATTGTTCTTTGTTTGAACTACAGGAAACAGGTGTAATTCAAAGCAACCTTGCAAGAAGCAGGTGCAACCAAAAAGAAAATCACGCGGAGACTAAAATAGCTCTACAGCAACGACCACTCCAAAAAAGGGAAGTTTTTTTCAAATTCTTTCCCACATTTACTCATTCTCTATAAAAACAAAAGGAAAAAAAACATTAAAATGATGAAAAAAAAATGAAAAAAAGAGAAAGTTCAAAATCCCTAGCTGCGTTTTCCAACATAGGGTCTCCACTCCCTAGTTGATGATATTATAGACATAGGGTCTCCACTCCCTAGTCGCTTTTCCAACATAGGGTCTCCACTCCCTAGTTGATGATATTATAGACATAGGGTCTCCACTCCCTTGTCTCGTTTCCAACATAAGGTCTTCACTCCCTAGTTGATGATATTTTTAGACATAGGGTCTCCACTCTCTAGTTGATGTTTTTAGACATAGGGTCTCCACTCCCTAGTCGCTTTTCCAACATAGGGTCTCCACTTCCTAGTTGATGATTTTTGGACATAGGGTCTCCAATCCCTAGTCTGCTTTTCCAACGTAAGGTCTCCACTCCCTAGTTGATGTTTTTAGACATAGGGTCTTCACTCCCTAGTCGTTTTTCCGATATAGGGTCTCCACTCCTTAGTTGATGATGTTTTTGGACATAGGGTCTCCACTCCCTAGTTGATATTTTTAGACAAAAGGTCTCCACTCCATAGTCGTTTTTCCAACATAGGGTCTCCACTCCCTAGTTGATGGTTATTTTAGACATAGGGTCTCCACTCCCTAGTCGCTTTTTCAACATAGGGTCTCCACTCCCTAGTCGCTTTTTCAACATAGGGTCTCCACTCCCTAGTTAATGATTTTTGGACATAGGGTCTCCACTCCCCAGTCTCTTTTCCAACATAGGGTCTACACTCCCTAGTTGATAATATTTTTAGACATAAGGTCTCCACTCCCTAGTTTGCTTTTCCAACGTAGGGTCTCCACTCCCTAGTTGATGTTTTTAGACATAGGGTCTCCACTCCCTAGTCTGCTTTTCCAACATAGGGTCTCCATTCCCTAGTTGATATTTTTAGACATAGGGTCTCCACTCCCTAGTTGCTTTTTCAATATAGGGTCTCCACTCCCTAGTTGAAGTTATTTTAGACATAGGGTCTCCACTCCCTAGTCTGCTTTTCCAACATAGGGTCTCCACTCCCTAGTTGACTTTATTTTAGACATATGTTCTCCATTCCCTAGTCTATTTTCTAACATAGGGTCTTCACTCCCTAGTTGAAGTTATTTTAGACATAGGGTCTCCACTCCCTAGTTGATATGTTTTTAGACATACGGTCTCCACTCCCTTGTCTGTTTTCCGACATAGGGTCTCCACTCCCTAGTTGATGCTTTTTTAGACATAGGGTCTCCACTCCCTAGTCGTTTTTCCAACATATGGTCTTTATTTCCTAGTAGAAGTTATTTTAGACATTGGGTCTCCACTCCTTAGTCGCTTTTCCAACATAGGGTCTCCACTCCCTAGTCTCTTTTCCAACATAGGGTCTCCACTCCCTAGTTGATGTTTATTTTAGACATAGGGTCACCACTCCCTAGTCGATTTTCCAGCATAGGGTCTCCACACCCTCGTTGATTTTATTTTAGACATAGGGTCTCCACTCCCTAGTCTTTTTTCCAACATATGGTCTCCACTCCTTAGTTGATGTTTATTTTAGACATAGGGTCTCCACTCCCTAGTATGCTTTTCCAACATAGGGTCTCCACTCCCTAGTTAATTTTCTTTAGGACATAGGGTCTCCACTCCCTAGTTTGCTTTTCCAACATAGGGTCTCCACTCCCTAGTTGAAGTTATTTTAGACATAGGGTCTCCACTCCCTAGTTGAAGTTATTTTAGATATAGGGTCTCCACTCCCTAGTCTTTTTTCCAACATAGAGTCTCCACTCCCTAGTTAATTTTACTTTAGTCATAGGGTCTCCACTCTCTAGTATTTTTTCCAACATAGGGTCTCCACTCCCTAATTGAAGTTATTTTAGACATAGGGTCTCCATTCCCTAGTCTCTTTTCCAACATAGGGTCTCCACTCCCTAATTGAAGTTATTTTAGACATAGGGTCTCCATTCCCTAGTCTCTTTTCCAACATAGGGTCTCCACTCCCTAGTTGATGATTATTTTAGATATAGGGTCTCCGCTCCCTAGTCGCTTTTCCAACATAGGGTCTCCACTCCCTAGTTGATGATTATTTTAGATATAGGGTCTCCGCTCCCTAGTCGCTTTTCCAACATAGGGTCTCCACTCCCTAGTTGATTTTGTTTTAGACATAGGGTCTTCACTCCCTAGTCGATTTTTCAACGCAGGGTCTCCACTCCCTAGTTGCTTTTATTTTAGACATAGAGTCTCCATTCCCTAGTCTCTATTTTTTCAGGCTACACCAATCCCAACTTTTATTGCTTTCAATAATGAAGCAGTATAGAGCTTTTGTTACAAATAACTCACGAAATGTTCCTAATGAAAACCGGGGCAGAAAATTTCGTTCGTTTGTTTGTTTTGGTGCCTGAGCAGGTTATACCTCGAGGCACAAGGTTCGAGACGACCAAAAAGAGGTCTCAATCCAGAATAAAAGAAAAACAAGTGAATCCAAAATGCAAAAGCGGAGAAAAGATGTGGACTACTCAAGACATGACTGAAGTCGCAAGCTTTGCATGTCCCGTTTTGATCCGAGAAAGCCGAAGAAGAATGACTAACACCTTCAGGTGGCAAGCATCAAGGTTCAGATCAGAGTCTGTGCGAAGAACCAGCCAATACTCAAGATCAAGCTTCAAATGACTCATAGATAGGAATCTTGTAACTCGTAGCTGATAAGTTTAATTAGTCTTTTTTATTTTTGACTTTGGTGTAATAAGGAGTTTAGCAAGCAGTAACAGCAACAACAGCAGTGAAATCACAGCTTCTCGGTAATCCCAGCTACTAAAACTTCCAGAACTACACTGACCTGATTCCTTTATAGCCAAGGATATGTAGGCAACCTCCGAAGCAATATTCGCTCAAATGTTTTCAAAGTGATTTCAAATGGAGTGTCTAATGGGCAAAAATCGCTCATAATTTCTCACTATATCTTTGCCCGAAAACTCTTCATATTTTCGAGCAAAGGGGGGCAGCTGTGAGCACCTAATTTTTGCCCTAATGCAAATTACTCCTAAAAAATAATCCAAAAATAATTTTAATTATTTTTATGAATTTTAGAAGTCTTCTTTATTTGTTTTGCAATTATTCACATTTTTATACATGTTAGGAATATCATAAATCAGAAAATCATAAAACAAAAATGTTCAAATCTTAATCTCATAGCATTCTAGATTTTAAATTGCATTTTAGAATTTAATTACATTGTTAAATGCATTAGTTAAATACATAAAATCACAAAGTGAATTCTTAGGTTGGTTAGTTAATTAATTAGTTGCATTAGTCCATCATTAGGTAAAATAGATAAATGTGCTAGCCACACAAAAATTGGGATTTAAATTAAAATTTGAGTCTAAAGTGGCCAACATTGCAAAATACAAAGAAAGAAGAAAAGAGGGTTGTCCAAAATTGGGCCAATTTCCAAATAGCCCAGTTGCCTTTATTTTCCCCCCAATTTCGCCCTAGCCCAGCAACCTGGTCTGACGACGCACATACCCAACCCGCTTGGCCCAATTCTCTCCTCATTAAAACCTAAACCTATCTCTCATTCTCACATACACCAGAGATCGAACCTTCCCCCATTTGAAAACCCTAGCCGCCGAGCATGAAGAACAGACTCCCTCCAAAAACCAAAAAAAACTAGCTGCCTCCTAAGTCCCCTTTCTAATCTCACTGATCTCTCACTATTACATCTGGATACACACACAAAATCTATCATCTGATATTCTCACAAACACACATGAAATAGCTAGAAAGCAAGCTTGAAATTCAAAAAACCGAGATCTAGAAAACCAAAAAAAAGGAATAAAAAATCTGAAAAAAGAAGAAGGACGAAAAGTAGAGTTTTGATAGGATGTTTCAGATTCAAATAATTCAAAATTAAAGATGTGGTTGTTTGCTGTTGATTTCGAGTTGATTTGCCTGGGTTCGGAATTTCCTTCCTCTGGTTCGGGACTTTTTTGCGGTTCATCACTGATTCACTGTTGAACTTCACCAGTTAGGAGTTCTAGGCTTTTATTTGGTGTTTGTGCTGTTGTTTCTCTGCTTTAGGTATGTAAATCCTCACTTGTTCTTTATTTTGAATTTTAGGATAAAACTTTGTTGTATTCCTGCTGAGTTCGTGCTGATTTAGATCTGGCTCACCTAAGCCTCAAATTCTATTTGTTTATCTCTTTTCTAATCAATAACTAATGTTGAATGTGCTTCTATTAAAGGTTCAAGTGTTAGTGAGCTATCGATTAGAATTGAGTAGTTTGAAAGTTTGTTTAGTGCTCTTGTAAATCTATGAAGGCTGGTTGAAATTCATTTAACTTCATATGGGTATTTGTGTTGGAGGTCGTGTCTGGCAGATTTAAATATTATTCAAGTTATTTGAATCATTGAGTTATTTCCTGTGGTTATTGTAGAAGCTGCTGAATTTTGGAATTCATCTTATAATGATATGAGGGTTCATAATTAATTATTTCCAATGTTACAACATGTATTTCTAATTTCAGTAGCTATTGATCTCAAATTTGCAATTAATTAAAACTTCCTCCCTATGAGTAGTATATTGTGATTTATGAATGCACTGTTCAATTAATTTAGTTCAAGCTAATGCTATCATTTTTGGTATGTCCATGGTAAGAATTTGGTAAATACCTATCATGTTTAGTCATTTGGCCGTAAACAACATGCTGGATATATTAATCTCTTGCGCCTAATTCTATATGGATTATGGAAATCTTAGAATTATCCAGACTATGAAAGATGAGCCTTGGCATAACCTTTGAACCAATATGGTTGCTACGTCCTCTTTTACTAATGAAATTTCTTAAAATGCTAGCTTTCATTTAGGTTCAAGTAATGGAGTCCGCTGGGAATCTCAAACACCTTACTAAGCCTTGAACATCTCTAGTGATTTGGTAATCACATTTTGTCCATAATCTTAACTTTCACATGTGATCCCAACTTAGGAAATGAACAACCATGAATGCGCTAGCATGCTTTAGGCGCGACTTATTTAATTATCGTGGCTATGTACACGTTCGCATGACATAGTTGTGATCTACAAGTTTAAAGGCAAAGTACGTGTTCACGCCACTTGACAAACTAATTTCTTAATATTAATAAAGCGTGATAAATTGTGTACACTTACGCGTGACATGATTTTAGCGCCCCAAATAAAGCGAATTTACACACATGTAATCCGTTTTCATAGATAAATTCATAAGCGTCATAATTAAAAGCGGTAAAAAGGGTAAATATACATAGGTTCTAAAACTAAGTAGTTAAATAAATTGATTAAGCGAGGTATGATTAAAGCTAACATGCTAAAACTACGGAATCCGGGAATGCCTAACATCTTTTCTCAGGTTAACAGAATTTCTTACCCGGTCTTCTGGTTTTCGCAGACTTTAAAATAGAGTCAAATTTCCTCGATTTGGGATTTTAAAATAAACTGGTTACTTACGACACCATAACAATTATTACAAGTGGCGACTCTGAAATTAAATAAATAATCCTGTTTCGAATAATGTCACTTTAATTGAAAAAATTCCCCTATCCCTTCGGAAAATAGGAGGTGTGGCAACACTAGACTTTTAGCTTGAGTGCATGCCGACAAGTTCTTTGCACAATTCGAACTTGTCTTTTGGTACCACCTTGGTCAGCATATCTGCAGGATTCTCACTTGTAGAAATCTTCAAGACTTTTAGAGATTCATTCTCTACCATTTCTCGAATCCAGTGATATCTCACGTCGATGTGTTTGGTCCTTGCATGGTACATGGAGTTCTTGCTAAGGTCTATTGCACTTTGATTGTCACAATAGACGACACACTCCTTCTGATGCAATCCAAGCTCTTGAAGGAACCGTTTCAACCATATCATCTCCTTGCCAGCTTCAGTAGCGACAATATACTCCGCTTCGGTTGTAGAGAGTGCGACACACTTCTACAACCTTGACTACCATGATATAGCTCACCCTGAAAATGTAAACAAATATCCAGTAGTGAATTTTCTGTTATCAATGTCACCTGCCATATCAGTATCTATATAGCCCTTCAATATTGGATCAGATCCTCCAAAGCACAAACAATCTCCCGTGGTACCTCTCAGGTACCTGAGTATCCACTTGACTTCTTCCCAGTGTTCTTTTTCAGGATTTTCAAGAAACCTACTGACAACACCAACTGCGTGAGCAACATCAAGTCTAGTGCATACCATTGAATACATCAAACTTCCGACGGTAGAGGAATAAGGAACTTTGGTCATGCTTTTCTTTTCCTCTATTGTTATGGGACACATCTTCTTGTTTAACTTCAGATGACTAGCAAAAGGTGTGCTGACTGGCTTAGAATTCTTCATGTTAAAGCGTTCTAGTACACGTTCAATGTACTTCTCTTGAGACAGCCACAACTTTCTGCTTGTTCTCTCTCGAACTATCTTCATACCCAGAATTTGTTGTGCTGGGCCCAATTCCTTCATATCAAATGAATTGGACAAATCTCCATTCAACTTTGCGATCAGCCCCTTGTTCTTTCCTATAATTAACATGTCATCCACATACAACAACAAAATAATAAAGTTGTTGTCAGAAAATCTTTTGAAGTATACACATGGATCAGAATATGTCTTTGTGTAAGTTTGCTTTTTCATGAATGAGTCAAACTTCTTGTACCACTGCCTTGGTGCTTGTTTCAACCCATAAAGACTCTTATTCAGTTTGCACACCATGTGTTTCCTTTCAGCTACTTCAAATCCTTCTGGCTGCTCCATATAGATCTCCTCTTCCAAATCTCCGTGAAGAAATGCAGTTTTCACGTCCAACTACTTCACTTCAAGATCTAGGCTAGCTGCTAAGCTCAAGATTGTTCGAATATAAGTCATTTTCACAACATGTGAGAAAATTTTATCAAAATCAATACCTTTCTTCTGCTCGAATCCTTTTACCACCAATTGAGCTTTGTATCTGACTAACTTGCCATTTTCATCTTTCTTGAGTTTAAAGACCCATTTGCATTTGAGTGGTATTTTACCCTTTAGAAGTTCAACCAGCTTGTATGTGCCATTTTTCTGTAGAGATTCCATCTCTTCTTGCATGGCTTTCATCCACTGGTTATTTTCTGGATGGGACAGCACCTCCTTAAGACTTTCGGGTTCCCCTTCATCACTGATGAGGATATACTCTGTGGAAGGGTACCTACATGACTCTACTCTTGGCCTTTCTGATATCCTCAGAGGTTGGCGCTGTTCTTCTTCCTAAGGGGGGTGCTCCACTTGCTCGACACCATCATCAAGTTGCTCCTCCTGATCAATAACCTCATCAGGTTGCTCCCCCTGCTCGGCAAACCTCATCGGTCATACTTTCTGCACTTGTGGGATAGTTAGAAGAAGAAGGAATGGTAACAAGGTTAGGGATTATACCATTCTTTGTCTTCTCTGATTGATCATCTACAACTCCAACTTCAATTTCTCGGAAGATTACATCTCTACTTCTAATGAACTTTTTTTTATAGGATCCCACAATTTGTACCCGAACTCTTCATCTCCATACCCGATGAATATGCACGGAACAAATTTATCATCCGGCTTTTCTCTGCTCCTTTGGTACATGTGCAAAAGCTTTGCAACCGAACACCTTTAGATGTGAGTAGGACACTTCGTTGTTGGTTCAAACTCTCTCTGGGTTGTAAAACTCCAATGGAACTTATGGACTCCTATTGATTAGGTAATAGGCTGTCTGAACTACTTCACCCCAGAATGATTGCCGTCAGTTTAGCCATTCTGAGCATGCTTCTCACCTTCTCAACAATGGTGCAGTTCATCCTCTCGGTTACGCCATTGTGCTGTGGGGTTCCAGGAACTGTCTTTACATGCTTGATCCCATGACTTGAATAATACTCTTTAAATTCCCTTGAAGTGTACTCACCTCCATTGTCACTTCGGAGACGTTTTAACTTTTGGCCTGTCTCCCTTTCCACCAGAGCATGAAACTTCTAGAAAACTTGAAACACCTGATCTTTGGTTTTCAAAATATAAACCATAATTTTCGTGAAGCATCATCAATAAAAGTAACAAAATATGTGTTACCGCCCATCGATTCAATTTCCATTGGACCACAAATATCAGAATATACCAAATTAAGTATATTCAATTTTCTTTCAGACGATGCCTGAAATGAGACTTTATGCTGCTTACCAAACAAACAGTAGTCACAAGGTTTTACCGCTGTACCTTTGGCATAAGAAATGAGTGATTTCTTGGCAAGAATCTACAATCCCTTCTCGCTCATATGACCCGTTCTTTTGTGCCACAAATCTGCAGAAATCTCATCTTGTGCCGCATTTAATTCACCTTGACATATTTCTGCATTTGTCCTGTACAACGTGCCACGAGCAACTCCATTTGCAATTACCAATGATCCCTTGATGAGTCTCCACTTTTGATTTGCAAAATAGTTCTCGTATCCATTTCGATCTAAAACAATTCCCGAGATCAAGTTTATCCGCAAATCAGGTACATGCCGCACGTCCTTTAGAACCAATGTACATCTGATATTTATCTTGATACAAATGTCACTAATCCCCGCAATCATTGAGTAACTTGTGTTACCCATTCTCACAGTGCCGAAATCACCTGCTACATATCTACAAAAAAATCTCTTACCGGTATGGCATGGTAAGATGCTGCTGTGTCAACCACCCATTCCGACTTTGGACCTGACAAGTGGATGCATTCCTCTTCTTCATTTATAAAGAGGACAACATTATCATTGTTTTGTACCATGGCAGTTGTGTTGTTGTCATTCTTCTGGCCATTGCTTTCACCTTTGCCCTTGCTTGGATTTGGGCAATCTCTTTTGAAGTGACCTGGTTGATCACAATTATAGCAATTTCTGACTTTTGATTTGGATCAGTTCTTAGACTTCCCACGAGCTCCGGATCTACCATAGTTGCTCGAACTCCTTTGATAACTCCTGCCTCTACCTTCTGTGAAGAGAGCATGTCCTTGATTTTCAGGCTTCTTTCTCATCTTCTCATTGAGTAGAAGAGTCGATGTGACATCTTTCAACTCAATAGTAGACTTACCGTGCAGGATGGTTGTTGCCAAATTATCGTATGAAGATGGAAATGAGTTCAATAGCTTGATGGCTTTATCTTCTTCCGAGATTTTCACTCCGAGATTGGCGAGCTGTGTGATTAGTTCATTAAACACATTTAAATGTGAAAAAAAATCGTACCTTCACCCATATGTAGGGCGTAGAGTTACTTCTTCAGGTACAATTTATTTGTCAGCGTTTTGGACATGTATAGGCTTTCCAACCTTGTCCAAATATCACATGCAATGTCTTCATCAATGATGTTATTTACCACATCATCTGATGAGTACAACCTGATTGCACTAGCAGCCTTTTTATCCAAGTCAGCCCAATCCTCAGCTTTCATGGTATCGGCTTTTTGGCATCAGCATTTAATACCTTGTGTAATCCTTGTTGGATGAGCATATCCCTCATCCTTCTTTACCATATTGAGAAACCGCTATCTCCGTTAAATTTTGCTACCTCGTACTTTACTCCGGACATTTTTTATTTTTTACCGAGTATAGTACTACCGACAGTGAATATTATTTCCGTGAACGAGCTGAACTTGTGCTCTGGTACCAGTTGTTGGGAACAAATCCCCCTACAGAAATAATATTCACGGTAATAAAATCGAAATAATAACGTAGCACCGAGATACGGTAATTAACAAGAATAAAAGAGTGACAACGATACCAAGATTTTTACGTAAAAAATCCTTTTGAATAAAGGAAAAACCACGACCCCGAAATGAGCAACTGATATCACTATAGCAAGAGATTTAACATTTTATAAGTCCGAGTAAAATACTCCAAAAATCACTACAACACTTAAAAGAAATAACCCTCTTTTGATATTCTCACCTCACTACAATATTGCTCACTCTCTATTTTTCTCAAAAACTATTTTCTCATACCCTATCCGTAAAACCTCACTCTTTCTTTCTAAGTCTCACATATATTTTACTCTGTGGACCCCATCAACTTTATGATCTTGCAGTTCCTTTTACAAGAATGTTCACAGCAAGTAAACCAGTTGATGTTAATCCCGTTTCCATATGCTATGAAAACCAGAGAAATCGTCCCTCGGAAAATAATTAGGTAGAATCGCAACGAAGAGAACTTTGGGTTTAAAAGGAAATGTAAGTGAGCGATATATAAGCCAGAACTTCTCTATTCAACCTTTTATTGTTGATAAGAAGTAGTTACTTAGGAGAAAAAATTAGAACAAGACAGTAATATGCACGTATTATCGCATCACAGCAGCAGCTATTGTGCAACATAAACGCTAGACAACGTAGTAGTCATCACCTGCAATTCTCTAACTATAACAACCCGCAACTTGCTCTGATTTGAGAAATCAGTTATCTGCACCAGCAAGAGCACTAAAGTGATGATCAGAGGGTATGTACATCGATCAGTTCGGCTCTTCAGCAGCATAAAGCTTTTTGATCTCCTCAACGTCATCATAACTACCAAGGAATATAGGAGCGCGTTCGTGTATCTTCTTTGGAACTAGGTCAAGTGCCTGTATAATAACATTAATTACTATTATAAGTTTCACATTCTAATTCGAAAGCCAAAGCTCTTCGCTTTCCCTGTGTTCATAGAGATGAGAGTATGAATCCAGTTGCAATCTCAGATATGTTCTATTACAGTAATTTTTTTTCTTTCTACTATTGTAGGTATTCTTAATCTAACTAAATTCTGAAAAATAAACAGACGACGTCATCTAAAGCTATAATGAACTGGAACAAGAATATCAGGTCAACGACATTTTCAGTTTCTTCAGCAAAGGATTAATGGTCTAAACTTGATGTTTCTGTTATACGTTATACTGTGACCAAAGACTCAGAAATATTACCCTCTGCTTCCCGGTAAATGATTGGCCTCCTGCTTGTTCCATCAGAAATGACATGGGAAATACTTCGTAGAGAACCCTGTTTCGTAAAATTCATTTGTAAAGCTTTCAGAAAGTTATTGCTAAGGGAATGCTTCAGTTACTCAGAAGATGCGTATAACTTTACCTCAGCTTCCCATTGGGGCTTTTCTTATCTGCTGGATACAAGAAGATACCACCATAGAGTAATGTACGATGAACATCAGCAACCATGCTGCGAGTTAAGAGTCCAGATTTGTATAAGTTGATTAACAATATGTTCATTCTCATTTTTTTTCCTCCATGGAAACAAGAATTACTCTATACAGCATTAACAAATTCAAAGACATAGGCAAATTACAAGAAACAACTTTGTCTGCATTTCATCATGGCTATCAAGCACGGCTCTAAGCATAAGCAAATTGAAATTAGAACCAACGGTCAAACCCATTATCGCTTAACAGAATCCAATTAACTCTTTGCATGTAATGGTCGAAATAGAAGGATTCATTTAATAAGAAATCCAACCAAAATATTCCATTTAACCCTGTCTGCAGATGTAATATGAACCTTTAACATTTGAATATTTCAACCATAGATGACTTGTAAGAATTCTAGAATGATCAAGCAATGATTCCTATAATTATAGTTATTACTGCCTAGCATGTCAGGAAACAAAAAATGAATTCAAGATTCTATGGATTTAGATTGTAGGTAGGTGAATTGGTTAATACAAGACACTGCAACAAGATAACCTCAGCATATAGAGAAATTTCAATTACCTTCCAATATATCTCAAAGATTTTGGTGAAGAACCATCGGTGGGGTACTTGCAATTCTGCACATATCTGGGATTAAAAGAAAAGAAGGACATCATGAACAACAGAACAAGAGAAACAAGCTTAGCTTTCTATTGCAGTCTATTAAACGTACTTGGTTGTTGGACCATCCCAGTTCTTGGCATTCCCTTCATTTACTGAATAGATCTTCCCTTTCTTAGGAATCTGCAAGTAAAAGCAAAATTAAAACCATGTTTACCGGAAACATAGTACTCCTAGGAAATATTCCAAAGAAATTACAGAAAAAATTAAATAGGAAAAGCATAGTTGGAATTTGAAGAGGTAATTTACAAAATCTAAACAAGCTTGAGAATCTTTGATGCAAAACAAAGAGATCGAAGAACTAGATATTTTAACTTAAATTTGAGATAAACTTAAAGCTCAAAAAGGACATAGACCGTCAGAAAAAGCTCAAAAAGGACATAGACCGTCAGAAATGCTAAACCAATCTTATGTTAGACCGTTCTTATTACTAACAGACTGCACTGAGAGCTCATTATGTGTGGTTCAAAAACCATTCAAATATTCAGCAACCGGAGAGAAGTCGATAGACTATTTAAAACACACCTAAACTTAAAAAAGACTTGGGGTATCTTGATAGGATTTTGTAAACTTGTCTATAAATTGATTAGGACTTTTGTCCATACAAATTATGTCCTTTCTCTTGAGTAATGAAGACATGATCAAGATTAAGAGTCAACGACAAGTTTTACGTTCAACATAGATCTAAGGGGCAAAGTAACAATGGTACCTTGATGTCAGGATGAGTTAGAATGAACTCGCCAAGAGAGGGATCAAGGGTAAAACCATTAACTCCAGATCCAGTGCTCAAAACTAGCTGCAAATAACCGAACTCGGAAAATCTTATTACTTGTATTTCCAACTCATCATTGTCTTCAAAGAATTGCGATCACAACATAAGAGTATAAAATTTGTTTGTCGGTATATATAAAATTTCAAATTATATTAAACTTAAATGTGAGCACCATACCGTACAAGAACTTCCATACATGCAGTATCCAGCAGCTAACATGTTCTTCCCAGGTTGCAGGACATCATCTAGTGTTGGTTCATGACCATCTTTGATCATGTAAATCCCAAAGATCTAGACAAATAATGAGACATATTATTCATTGTGATGTAAAAGAGGATGTAGTAGTGGAAAGCCATTAAAAACAATTTAGATATTGCTTAAACCAGAATCATACCGTTCCAATAGAAACGCCACAATCGATGTTCGAGGATCCATCAAGAGGATCAAAAACTACACAGTATCTGTTGTTAAAATAGCATCAACGGTTTAGATCTCAAAACATAATGACAAATGTCAAACTACAGAGAACAATAGCACTCACTTTCCACGTTTAGTTGGCTCCACAAATGTAGCCTCTTCGTCTTCTTCAGAGACAAGAATGCACTACATAATTTGACATCTTTTAGACTAACATCATTACATATTTTTCTAGAGTGCATTAATAAAATGAGTGTCTCGATTCTTACTGTTCGGCCACTGCTAACCAAAGCCTTGATAAATACTTCATTTGAGAGTACATCCAGTTTCTTTTGATCTTCTCCCTACAGTTAGAAATCAAAAGCAGAGTAATTCCAAAGTAGAAATGGATTCTGACAAGAAGCGAAGAGTTGATCAGAATACTATAAGGGCAGCATCTGCATGAACTTGCCTGCACATTCGTTTCACCGGCAAGCCCTAAGAGTTTGGCCAGACCTGCCTGAAAAGATGTATCCATGTGTAAAATATATCAATATAGGAAATAAAGGGAAAAACAAAACAAGGTAGAATACATGAACTACACAAAAACAGATTTATTCTACTGAAGCTTCTTCTGCCTTTTATATCTTTGTAGGTCTATCCATCAGTACCTACAGTCAATTATGGTTTCTTGCAACTAATTTGTTTCCTCCATTCAATGGGGATGCTAAAAGACAAATAAATTAACGGTACTATGAGAAAAGGTTTAAATATACCCTTCGTTATACTTGGGTCCAAATATACTCCTGCCGTAATACTATTGGTTCAAATATATCCCGCTTCTGTTAAATTTGTCCAAGGTAGACATTCATTCCTACGTGACGCTGATATTTGATGAGGTGGATGCTACATGGCATGTCATCTTAGCACCACTAATCCATATATAAAAGACTAAAATTTGAAATACAATATTTTTCATGGTAGCGGTAATGGTGACAATAGTGGTGGAGAGGAAGAAAATTTTAGTGGTGGAAAAAAAAAAGAAGGGAGGGGTAAAATGAGTTTGGGGCGCTGAGGTGACAAGTCATGTGACATACACCTCATCAAATGTCAAGTGGTATTGGATGTCCACTTTGGACAAACTTAACAGAAAAGGGATATTTGAATCAATAGTATAACGACATGGGTATATTTGGACTCAAAGTATAACGAATGGTACATTTAAACCTTTTTTGATAGTACATGAATATATTTAGCCCTTTTCCGATAAATTAACCACAGAAAAATTTAGGCTTTTCAGAACGAATTTGATGCATATTTCTCAATGGTTTTACCAGCAGTTTCAGTTCAAACTACAGAAACAAGTTAGACTTTTCTCATTTTGTAATGATGCCCGCATTGGATTATAATTTAGCTGTACTGGTCAAAGACATCAAATTGCCGTGAATGTATGATAACAAAAATTTGATTCTATAGAAATTAGAACATGAAAATTTTCATTTCCATAGAGTAATTACAACATGTATAGACTAAGTATAGCTATCGTGCTTCACAGCAAACTAACTATTCATACACAACATTCCATAAAATTACTCAAATATATATATCATGATAAGGAAAGTATGTATGATGAGAATTCCGAAAATGGATTGAGAGACGTGCAAAAGCGCCACACACACATATGAAACAAATATAGTAAAGATCCTAAAACAAAGACGCCACCTTTCTCAACAAACAAAAAAATGAAAAGAAAACACATAAAACAAAAAAAATAATGGGACCTTGTTAACAGCAGTGCAGACGAACTTGCAACCAAGAACAATGTGACTGAGCAAGATAGAGAAGTCACCACGGGATTCAGGATGTTTACTCTGCTCATTCAACACAAACCTCGTTATGGTCATCAAATCAGTCCTATGTGCATCCGCCGAGTGATCCATTGCTAACTCTTCTTGATTTTCCGGCAACTCTCCGGCAACTGGCCGTATTAAATATGTTGTAATATGCTATACTAAGAAATTGGGCACGCTGCTCAATGCTGATATATAGTACTCCGTACTCGTACTAACTGAAGCTGAAGAAGAAGTAAAAAAGGAGAAAGAGATGGGGCTATCTGATTAGGATGACACGTGGAAAGAGGAGAGCGATGCATGGGATTAGTGGTTGGCACTAAGATAATGCAATTCTTCGTCCTCATGTTTATTCTTTCTTCTCTTCGATATCTTTCTTCTTCCTTTGTTTCTATCGATCTTCATTATCGACGTCACATATTTCGTGGACTTCGAGGACTTATCCTTTAAATTTTACTTGATCAACCCCCCCCAAAAAAAGATTTAGATATTTATTATATTTCGCCTCAATTACTTAAACATATATATGAGGATAAATATATATATCTCTGGTTGAAGTTGAACCTCTTGATCTATGTAATAGGTTAGTACTATAAGATATTGATTTTCTATTAAAGGTCAAATCCCCGTATGCTAATAATATACAATTAAACATTATTTTCTTCTAGTGGATATTTATTGGCCATTGACTATACTTTTTTTTTTGGAGGGTTGGCCAACGAACCAACCCTATGAGGCTAGCATGACTAATCCACGAGGACTCCAAGAATCGGATGAATAAGTTCAAACAAACGCTCTTTAATAGAAAAATAAATAAATAGAGGCAACAAAAATAGTAAAATTTTATAAAAATTTAATATTTGTAAAGATGTTTATTTAAGTTGGTATTAAGGAGTACAAGTCTATGCTTTGAAGTTCTATTTTTCGGTTTAGATAGTAGAGTTATGACGGTAAAATATCAAGTCACAGCAAATGAGGCAGTTAAGGATGAGTTAAAGATTGCTTTGGAAAGTAGGTATTGACATAATCAATGAAATTTAGACAGTTATTAACATCTTATGAAAGCAAATCTACATTGATGTATTTACAATTCAAAAAGAAAAGAATCGAACTAAGTCTAGTCAACTGTAGCAAATTGGTGGAAATGCATGAAATTCGTGTCGACGTTACGTTACCTGTCAGCTTCAAAAATCCCCAAAATTCCGTTGATATCATAATTTTAATATCTCATAATTAGGCATTCTTTGATTTCTCAAAGATTTAGATAAACATAATTTCTTAATGTATGCTGATGCAATGCATTGTTGGCCAGATAATGATGCATGTTAGTTAACGTCGAAATAAAGCTATAACATTGAACACCTCCAAGAAAGTAGACCGTTCTTTTTCTTCTCTTTTTGATCAAGGACTTAAGAGCAACTACCAATCTCGAAAATTTTGCATATCCAAATCATTTCATCTATGCAAATATATATAGCTCTGGCACATTTAACTAGAATCTCTTTGAATTCATCTTAAAACTTTTGACAAAAAAATTGAGAGAAAAGCGTGCCTACACTTATATAAAAGATTAGACTATATAGTCGTTATAAAACTATAAAAGTCGTAATAAATTGTTTTTT
Organism: Nicotiana otophora; assembly: GCA_000715115.1. Classification (NCBI taxonomy): domain Eukaryota; kingdom Viridiplantae; phylum Streptophyta; class Magnoliopsida; order Solanales; family Solanaceae; genus Nicotiana; species Nicotiana otophora. Next base: position 85,906 of record AWOL01S0017907.1, read on the forward strand.
ATGACTTTCTAAAGGGCATTGAGAATAGTGCGATTACCATAACAGTGGGTATGCTTTTGTGACAATTTAAGTAGTCATTTTTGTAACGACTTGGAACCTGTTTGAATGAGCTTAATTTAACTTTAGAAAATGTTTGACAACCAAAACAAGAGCTTTAAAATAGTTAAAATTTACTTTAAAAAAAAGTCAAAATCAATAAGTTGGTTAACCTAACTTTTTCAAAATTGGCTTAAAAGCCATATTGTTTTGACCAAAAATATTACATTGTTATCCCTTATAATTTTCTTAATCCCGAAATTATCCCTCAGTAGAAAATCCTAAAACATACATCTCTTTCTTTTCTCCATTCTTGTTTTCTTCTTCCATAACTTTCCCCAACTTCATTATATTCTGAATCTTTATTAGTTGGAGGAACAAATTATTTTTCTTTCCTCTTCTGGCATTTTCTTTAGGTGTTTGTAACATTAGTCTTCAGATGCGATATACTTATGCTCATTGCTCCTTTTGGTTTGAAGCTCTTGTTAGTGCGCGGTTGTCTAAGAATCATTACTTGCTCTTTTGTGAAAGCTATAGATTCTTGATTTGTGTAGTTGTCCAATTTACTCCATTTATATATGCTCTTTCATATGGTTTAAGACTTAAGACTCTAATTACTCTAATTTGTATGACATCATTTCTTTATTAGTCCGTACAAAAATAAGCTTGAAATTTATGGAAGTTTACTTGATTGAAAGTGGTGAAAAATGAGCATTCAAGAATTATGTAATCAATTAGATTGAACTTAAATTAAAATATAAATTATTTGTATTAATTCATAATTAAATATATTATAGTAATTAGCTCATTTATAATGTTGACAGCTTTAAGGATATTTTTTGTCTTTTTAACAGAAAAAAGTACTTACCAGCACTTGTTTACCAAACACTTCAACGCATTTTTTAAGGTTCAACAATTTTATCCAAACATGTATGATGTAACTACTTATTTATAAAACAAGCTCCAGCACTTAAAAGCTTTTTTTAAGCACTTGTTTTTAAAAGCTACTTTTTCGAGCTAATTTAAACGGGCTCTTAAGTTGCCACAAAAAATGGTTAAAGCTGCCACAAAAAAACCATAGACGAAATTGTTCTAAAGATCGTCCTGAAAATGCACGAAATCATTATTTTTCATGACATTTTTTCGTCGTTACTAGTATGTTATTTTTCGTGATTATTATTAAGAACGTTGTCATAAAACCTTTTTTTGTTCAAGCAATTGTAAAGGATTATTATTCGTGTCGACCTCGTAACCTATTTCTTATAGTGACTTTTGACTCCAAATTCTTATTTTCATCTGTCCTTATATAAAATATTCATGAATAAGCTAGTATCAGGGAGAAGCTTTAGAAGGATGACTAGAAAAATAGAGAGAAATTTTGCCCGTGATCTTCATCAGGAATTCGTTGCATCAAAACTATCTCCCATCAGCCTCTAGAACCATGCCTTTGGGAATTAAGATGATGTTTGGATAAGCTTATAAGCTGATGTAGTGGTGACAAAATAGATTAATTAAAAATAATAATTACTTATCTATATTATCTACTAAAATATGTTGATTTTTATATATGAGTCAAATATGGATAAGATCCATATTATCTACTTAAAAACTGGATACTGAATAACCAATGAATTTTATTTTGCATGCAAAGATTTACACTGATAGCCAGTAAATCCAAACCCCAGAAATATCCGCCAATCATAAATTTTTTTCCCTTGATAGTGTTGCCTAAAGGTGCTAGTTGGCATATTCATTTGTAATGTTCTTGATGAAGATATTTCCTGGTAACGTTATCTTATTTATTTCTGTTTTATCAATTTATACTCTCACATCACCTTTTTTCGGGGCAAGAATTTTTTTTATTTTAAGTGATATTATTGAAATGAGATTAATTATTTTAATTTTAAGAGTCGTCATTTGAGATAATTATTTAAGATATTCTAAGTCACCGTTTTACTTTAAATCAAGAAAATTTTTGACTCTGTTAAAGTCTGCGAAACACAAAAGATCGGGTAAGAAATTATGTTAATCCGGGAGAAGGTTTGAGGCACTCCCGAATTTCGTGATTTTAGCACGGTCACTTTATAATTACACCTGGCTTAATTATCTGATTACTACATATTTTAAACATGTGTGCATTTTAAATATTTATCCCTCTTAATTGTATCTTTTAAATCATTCTAATATTTATGGAGTTATTTTAAACAAGTTACGATGTCATACACTTATCGTTTTATACATACCGTAAATCGCGCCACGTGAAACGGGGTGAAATTAAAAAATAGCCAGATTTACAAGTGGTAATTGAAAAATAGCCACAGTTTCAAAAGTAATCGAAATTTAGCTACTTTTCATGTAAAGATAAATCTGAACGAAAACACTATTCAAAATCCGAAAAATATTACAGCATAATATACTGAAGTTCGAATTCTTTACATGTGAACTTCCAGCATAATATACTGGTCCGGCATAATATGCTAGAAGTTCATACACAGGTGCTCCAATCTCCAGTATATTATGCTGGAACTTTCCGTGTTGCAGCAAAATAGTGGCTATTTTTCAATGACATTGCAAACGCTGGCTTTTTTCAATTATCAGCCCAAAAATTGGCTAGCCCGTGCTATTTTTACTGTGAAACGCACCCGCAATTTACGACATATTTATTTTATGATTCTTTAAAGTTGGGGTCAAGTCACGCGAACGTGCACTTGAGTTTGGGATTACGTGTCATAGTTATGCCACGGAACCATATCCATAATCATGACGAAAAATTAATTAAAGTGTGCCTAAAGCAACTACGAATGATTCATGAATTATTTATTTTTCTTAAGTTCGGGGTCATTTGTGAAGGACCGGAGTTATGGAATGATTTATTGCGGACAAACTACAAAATTGATTAAGTTAGTTTGGAGTTGTTATCGTTGGTTAGTGAAACGGGAAATTGGTTGAGGTAATTATGTTTGGGCCTAACAAAGCGTTTGGCAACACTTACCGCACCACTATCTTATTAATATGGATCAAAGAAAGTGGGTAAATGAGCTCAGGCGAAAGGCCCATACCCTACCTGATTGGTGCATTACTGAGGCCCACTCATGAACAGCAGCGGCCTAATGGGACCCGGAAGTTGCCGGCTTCAGGGCGGGAGAAATTTAAAAATAGTTAGATTTACAAGTGGTAATTGAAAAATAGCTACAGTTTCAAAAGTAATCGAAATTTAGCTACTTTTCATGTAAAGATAAATCTGAAGAAAACACTATTCAAAATTCAAAAAATATTCCAGTATAATATACTGGAGTTCCGATATAATATACCGGTCCAGCATAGTATGCTGGAAGTTCATACATAAGTGCTTCAATCTCCAGTATATTATGCTGAAACTTTTTGCGTGTTGGAGTTCCAACATAATATGCTGGAAGTTCATACACAAGTGCACCAATCTTCAGTATATTATGCTGGACCGATCCGCGTTGCAACAAAATAATAGCTATTTTTTAACGATTTTACAAACACTGACTACTTTTTAATTACCAGTCCGAAAACTGACTAGCCCGTGTTATTTTTAGCTTCGGGGCATGAGCTTCAGAGTCCATTTGACTCTCTAAGCTAATTCAACGTATTGGGATAATGGCACAAGTAAATCAGTTCTGGCCTCTATTGGGGCCCATCATGTCCAAACATTGCATTTCATTCGTCCCTATCAACAGTGATAAAAACGTGCATTTGGTGAACGCTTGGGGGCATCTCCAACCCTCCCCATTTCTCCATAATATGGACATTTTTTGTCATAATGGGGCTTCAATGCTCACTCATTTTTACCCCCAAAATGGAAATAAATAGTGTTACCTCAAATATGGAGTAACACTATTCATCTCCTCAATTACTATTCATCCTTATATTATTATTATTTTTATTATTTAACTCTTTTAATTTATCTCTTTATATATACCTAATTATATTTATGTAATATTTTTATAATATTAATTTTACATCTTAACTTTGGTGTATAATTTTGATAAATTAATTTTCATACATTTATTATTTTTATGTAAAATTGTAAGTTAATCGTGACCCACGTTCGCCACAGAAGAAATATTTCGCGATGAAACAAGAATCATGTCGAAAAGATGTTGAACGTGCATTCGGAGTTTTTCAAGCTCGTTTCGCAATTGTGTCAGGGCCATCACATTTTTGGAGAAAAGAAGTGTTACATGATATAATGACTACATGTATTATACTGCACAACATGATAATAGAGGATGGACGTGATCTTAATGCACCAATTCAAGATGATTGGAAATGTCCACCTCCAAAGGTAGTAGATGAAAATCACTGATTTGAGCAATTTTTAGCTCGACACAAAAAAAAATTAAGGACAAATATGTTCATTTTGTACTTCGTAATGCATTAATAGATCATTTATGGGAACATACTAGAGATGGAAGTTGAATATTTATGTAATATTTAATATGAATTTTACCATAATGTAATATGTATTTAATTATCTTGTATCTCAATGATTTCACTTTTATTTGAATTATCTATTAATATATAGATAATTTATAATATTTGCTTACAAATTATATTATTTAAAAATTTATGGTATAAAATAATTTTATATTAAATTATATGTGATGAATATATAAAAAAGAAAAAAGATAGAATTTCTTTAAGAGAAATAGGAAAATAAAATTTAAATAAAAATAATAATATAATATTGAAGAGAGGAGAATATAAAATAGAATATTCTTTTTTTGGAGTTTAAAATGGAGTAATGGTTGGAGTAACTTTCCTCCATTTTGGAGGCAAGGGTTGGAGATGGCCTTACAATAATAGTTTGAACCGTTTTTATAAAGCAATGCACTCATGAATAAAAAGATGAACTACTCATATTGAGGAAACTTCATATTACAACTAAATGGTTAAAGATTTAGTGTTTCAACGATTGGAATTAATATCACAAACCATACTTGTCATGAATGACCAATTCTTAAACTCTGCGCTTTAACTGAGTTAAAGGATTTAACTAAACTGATTTGAAAAAATTAACTAATAACCAATTTCAAATGATCAAAATCACAATTAATTTTATACAACCCAATACGAAATGAATTACATGTATAACCACAGATATTATCTCGAATTAACTACAAATTTCCAGTTAATGAGATCAACTGCAGAGACAGTGATAATCCACCAGTACGTGCGATCTTCTAAGCTGATTCTTAATTTGCAATCACAAGCGCAAAGCTGTTATCAACAAATCACTAAACACTTCAAGTTACTTCCAGAACTTCATAACCCCAATAGATTCTCTAGTGGTCATGCTATAATCTCAATTAACTCTTGACACTAGAAGTCATATGAACAAACTAAAGTTCAAATTTATTACAAATTAGAACTAGTACATGAATGACGGTAATTAAATAAGCTGAATCTGTGACATGGCCTTTCAAACACTTGAACAAATTCAACTCAGAATTTTCAGCTTACAAAGACAGTTATAAGCAGATCATAGTAGAACAAACACATGTAAATAAATCTGGTAATCAATCACAATGAATACACAAAATTAAACATGGATACATCAGGTATTTCAAATCTTCATTTATACATTCAACGAAGAAGTACATGTGTGCCGTCACATACCCAGCAGCAGAAAACCAGTAGAAGAAATTGACCAAATAAAGGTCATAACTGAAGAAAATGATGAAATCAGCTACAATCGACAACAAACAGCAGCAGAGTCAGTAAACAACTTCAATTTACGATCCAGAAACAGCTTGAAGATCCCAGAAATTATCGAAGTAATATAGTAGAAATCAGAATAGCATTTGATCTTTTTTTTGGGTTTTTTGGAGCTTTTGTTTAGCAGATCTGGAGTTTGAATTTTAAAAATTCCAGGCTGTTGCTATGAATGCCTAAGTGCGTGTGTGAGTGTAGGTGAGAGTGAATGAGGGTAGAAAGTGTGAGGGAAGATTCTCTTTTATAACCAATTTTCAGGGCTGCTCCCTTGAATTTTCTTTTTTACTTGCCTCAAATTTAACGGGTATGCCTGTCAAACAAAGCTGGCCCAACTTTTACAAAGAAAACCAAACAGACCATATGGTTACAAATCTGGCCACCATCATGCCCACAACGATCAAAGTTAACAATTTAAACAAACTTAGAACGATTGCAATGAAAACCCAATTAAGCATGCAATTAACTGATCGAAAACTGGAATTAAAATAATCATTGACTAAACTATATGAATTTAAGAAGTCAACGGACAGAAGAAGAAATTACCAACAGGAGTATCAAACGCCGGCGAAGAGGATTGCGGACAGTGACGGCCACGAAGAAAAATGATGAGGCAAATAAAATTTACCACCGGGAATAAACGAGACGACTTCTGCGTGGGTTACCCGACCCTCAAAGGTCTTTCTTCTAAGAGATTCTTCTTAGATATGAAATCAAGAGGAATAATCTTGGTAGAAAGACTTATGAGATTCAGGTGAAGCTCAAAACAACAGGGTTAAAGAAAGAGGAAAGAGACGAGGGGGTTAAAAAGTTGCTGGCCGGTCAAAGGCGATTTGACCGGCCTCCGGCGACCACCAATCGACCTAAAACTAAAATCAATCGGCAGCTTATGCAAAAACCCATTGATTGATATAAGTTTCAGTGAAAAATTGGCCGGAATGGAACCAGAGAAGAAAATAGGCGATTTTGGATTTTGTTGATTTCTCAGATCCACTATCGTGGAGTTTGTGTAGTTTTTTGGGGAAGGTGATGATAGATTAGGAATGAGGAGAGGATGAGGAGTGTACGGTGAAAATTTGGGGACGATTGGAGGTGACACGTCACTGTGGGGCAAGCACAACCGCAGTATCAAAGCCACGCCCCCATCAGGGTCGAGCCTGAACAATTTCGAAAAAGCACTCGAAGAAACAAACAAATTACAGAGAGATCGGGGGAAGCCGAGCCCGGGATAACTTCAGAGGTAATGAAGATGATCGAAGCTTTGACAAAACGGGTGGAGTCAGGAGAGAAAGAGATTGAGGCCAACGACAAGAAGGCGGAAACATACAACTCCAGGGTCCATCAGATTCCGGGGCACCCCCGATATTGAAGGGACCGGACTCCAAAAAATATTTCTAGAAGCCCTTTCCTCCGAGCGGGGGACCGAAGCCGATCCCGAAGAGGTTTCGTATGCCCGACATTCCCAAATATAATGGGACCACATATCCAAATGAGCATGTAACCGCCTATACATGCGCGATCAAAGGGAACAATTTGGAAGATGACGAAATCGAGTCGGTGTTGCTGAAAAAGTTTGGGAAAACTTTGTCCAAGGGAGCGATGATATGGTATCACAACTTGCCTTCAAATTCCATTTACTCGTTTGCTATGCTTGCAGATGCCTTCGTAAAGGCCCATGCCAGAGTCATCAAGGTCGAGACCAGAAAGTCAGATCTTTTCAAGGTCAAACAGAGGGATAACGAGATGCTTAAGGAGTTCGTGTCAAGATTCCAGATGGAGCGGATGGACCTGCCACCAGTTTCAGATGATTGGGCCATTCAGGTATTCACTCAGGGGCCCAACCCCCAAAGTTCAGTGGCCTCTAAACAGCTAAAACAAAATTTGGAGGAGTATTTGGCGGTAACCTGGGCCGACGTCCACAACAGGTACCAGTCGAAGATCAGGGTCGAGGACGGCCAACTCGGGGACCCTTCTGGATCTGTTTATCCCATCATGACCAATGATAGATCTAAAAGACTCATTGATCAGAAGCCAAGATCGGTCCAAGATTGATATCAACCATACAACGCAGATCAGAGGGGAAATGGATTCGGGCGTCACCCAGTAAGAAATGAGAAGAGAAGCAATTAAGGGCCTAGTGGTCGGGGCTTGATGAGCAAGAACGGGTTCGACTTGTCACTCGAAAATAGGGAGGCACCATGATTATCATAGTATAACTTCAACGTAGATGCTGCAAGCATCGTGTCGGCCATAGGGAACATCAAAGAGACCAAGTGGCCCTGACCATTGCAGTCCGACCCAGCCCAGAGAGATCCTAACTTAATGTGTAAGTATCAGGGCACTCACGGTCATAAGACCAAAGATTGCCAACAACTAGGAGAAGAAGTTGCTCGATTGTTCAATAATGGGCACCTCCGAGAATTCCTAAGTGAGCGAGCCAAAAACCCTTTCAGAAACAGGGACAACAACTAACAACTTGAAAAAGAGGAGACTCAGCACGTGATCAACATGATTATTGGGGGAGTCGAAGTCCTTCAAGGGCCAATGATAAAGTGCACTAAAGTGTCTATTACGAGGGAAAAATGCACCCGGGATTATGTTCCGTTCATTCAGCGACGAAGATGCCGAAGGCATTGTACAGCCTCACAATGATGCACTGGTAATATCTGTACTTATCAATAAATCTCAGGTACAACGTGTGTTGATTGATCCAGGTAGCTTGGCTAACTTTATCAGATCAAGGGTCGTAGAGCAATTAGGGTTACAGGATCAAATTGTACCGGCAGTCAGGGTATTGAATGGTTTTAACATGGCATGTGAGACCACGAAAAGAGACATAGCTCTATCGGTAAGCACTGCCGGGACAATCCAAGAAACGACGTTCTACGTGATCGAAGGGGATATACGGTACAACGCTTTATTAGGAAGGCCATGGGTCCACAACATGAGGGCGGTACCTTCGACCTTACACCAGGCGCTGAAATTTCCCACACCGGGGGGAGTCAAAAGGGTCTACGGAGAGCAGCCGACCGCAAGGGAAATGTTTGTTGTCGATGAAGTGATCCCGGTGCCCGTAGTTTCGACATCGAGGAGCGCGACCGACCAAAAAAGAATAGATTAAATAGCAATCACTAATATCGGCCTCAGCCGAACCAGAGAAACAGGAAGAACATGGAGCGGACGATGATGACGATTACAGTGTCCCAAGATCATTCATAGCTCCCGTTGAAACCGACGCCACCAAATCAACAGTCGAATAGTTGGATCAAGTTATATTAGTCGAGCATCTACCAGATCGAAAGGTATACCTGGGCACGGGATTAACCCCAGAACTCAAGAAAAAACTTATTGATTTTCTTAAAGCTAACGCCGACTATTTTGCTTGGTCCCATCTTGACATGACAGGGATCCCACCGGAGGTAACTACCCACAAACTGAGTTTAAATCCGAAGTTCTATCCGGTTAAGCAGAAGAGAAGGCCACAATCCGAGATCAAACATGCGTTCATCAAAGATGAGGTATCCAAACTTCTAAAAATAGGATCCACATACCAACGCCTAGTAAACCGGATGTTCGAAGAACAAAAAGGAAAATCAATGGAAGTTTATATTGACAATATGTTGGTCAAGTCCCTGCGAGCGGAGAACTATTTGAAACATTTGCAAGAAACCTTCGTCATGCTAAGGAAGTACAACATAAAGCTAAACCTGGAGAAATGTGCATTTGGGGTCGGTTCGAGCAAGCTTCTAGGGTTCATGATATCTAATCGGGTAATAGAGATCAACCCCTATAAAGTCCATAGACGACATCACCATAGACGACAACATCAAGGTGGTTCAAAGACTGACCGAGCGGATCGCCGCATTGGGCCAGTTCATCTCGAGGTTTTCAGATAAGAGCCGTCGGTTCTTCTCGCTATTGAAAAAGAAGACTTTTCTTGGACTCCAGAATGCCAGCAAGCTTTGGATGAACTCAAGCGATACTTGTCGATCCCCCCTTTTGTTGCACACTCTAAAGGCAGGTGAACAACTATACCTCTACTTGGCGGTTTTCGAGGTGGAGGTAAGTGGTGTCTTAGTTTGGGAGGAAGACGGTATACAATTTCCTGTTTATTATGTTAGTAGAACCCTAGGCGATGCTAAAATGAGGTATCCTCACCTAGAAAGGTTAGCGCTCGCATTAAGCGCTTTTAGGAAACTAAAAACGTACTTTAAATTCCACCATATATGCATTGTAACTTCTTACCCGTTGAGGAATATCATGTATAAGCCCGAGCTCTCGGGCCGGCTGGCCAAATGGGTCGTGGAGATCAGCGAGTACGATATCGAGAGCTGACCTCAGACTGCCATAAAATCTCAGATCTTGGCAGACTTCGTGGCTGAATTTACGTCGGCATTGATACCCGAATCGAAAGGGAATTGTTGCTCGCCTCGGGGACTAATTCGGGGATCTGGACCCTATCCATGGATGATGCGTCCAACGCAAAAGGGTTCGGGCTCGGTATCGTGTTAAAACCACCCACGGGCAACGTAATTAGACAATCTATTAGAACTGTTAAATTGACTAAAAATGATGACGAGTACGAAGCTATAATTACAGGTCTATAACTGGCCAAGAGCCTCGTGGCCGAAGTGATCGAAGCCAAATATGCCTCTCTCCTCGTCATGAATCAAGTCAATAGAACGTTCGAAGTGAAAGAGGAATATGTGCGGAGATACTTGGACAAATTACAGGTAACCCTACACCAATTCAAGGAATAGACTCTGCAGCATATACCTCGAGATCAAAACAGCAATGCCGATACACTGGCCAACTTGGGATCATCTGTCGACTCCGATGAATTTAGCTCGGGAGCAGTGGTGCAACTGATAAATTCGGTGGTAGAAGAATGTCACACCAAAGTAAACTCGACAAGTTTGACTTGAGATTGGAAAAACAAATATATTGACTACTTGAATATAGGAAAATTTCCATCGGATCCTAAGGAATCGAGATCCTTGCGCACCAAAGTTGCCAAATTTAGCTTAGTCGAAGGGGAATTGTTCAGGAGATCCTTCTTCTACCCATTGGCTAGATGCTTATGTCAGGGAGAGACTGAACACGCCATGAGAAAAGTCCACGAAGGCACTTGCGGGAACCATTCGGGGGCAGAATCCTTGGTTCGAAAGCTAATCAGAGCCGGCTACTACTGAAATGAAATGGAGAATGATGCAAATGACTTCGTGTAAAAATGCGATGAGTGCCAAAGACACGCCTCGATAATTCATGAACCAGGAAAGATTCTCCACCCGGTCATGTCATCATGGCCATTTATGAAGTGGGGAATGGACATCGTCGGCCCCCTGCCATGGGCACCCGGTAAAGTCCAATACATATTATTCATCACCGATTATTTTTCCAAATGGGTCGAGGCCCAGACGGTCGAGAAGGTCCAGGATAAAAAAAGTCATCGACTTCATTTGGGATCGCATAATCTGCTGATTTGGGATACCGGCCGAGATCGTTTGCTACAACGAAAAACAATTCGTCGACAGTAAGGTAAGTAAGTTTTTCGAAGACCACAAGATCAAGAAGATATTATCAATGCCTTACCACCCTAGTGGGAATGGGCAAGCGGAATCGATGAACAAAACTATACTCCAAAACTTGAAAAAGAGATTGACCGGTTCAAAAGGAAAGTGGAAGGAAATCTTGTCCGAAGACTTGTGGGCATACCGTACGACTTCGAAGTCGAGTACCGGGGCGACCCCGTTGTATCTAGTCTATGGAGCGTAAGCCTTAATACCATTCTAGGTAGGGGAACCGAGCCTCAGATTTTGTTATGCTATCGAAGAGTCAAACGGCGAGGCCATGACCACGAGCCTGAAATTATTGGACGAAAAGCAGGAAGCCGCCCTGGTCCGATTGGCCGCCCAGAAGTAACGAGGAGGGAGGTACTACAACCGAAGAGTCAACCTCCGAAATTTTCAAGTCGGGGAATTGGTATCGAGAAAGGTAACACTACACACCAGGAACCCAAATGAAGGGAAACTGGGATCGAATTGGGAAGGACCGTATAGAGTCATCGGAATAACTGACAAAGGCTTGTATAAACTCGAATCGGGAAACAGTGTACAACTACCAAACAACTGGAATGTGGCACACTTAAAACGGTACTACTGCTAAGGTATGAATTTAATTCCTTTTTAATTTAATTACATTACGGACTAACATATACATGTACTCGACTAGGGACAAATATGACTATTAGGTCTGACAGCACATGTTGTACTCTTTTTCCCTTGAACCGATCTTGTCTGGAAGCGGATTTTTCGGCAAGGTTTTAACGAGGCAGGGGTAAAATGTGCTACCGTAGTTTTGAAGACCGGCCTTAAACCAGAATTTATGATCGTTTGCACCAAATCAATAGTATCAGAGCCCTCACAAGTTCGGCCTCGAATACTGGGGGCCATTGCCCCTAGGTTAAGGTCCTTAGCAAGGGAAATTTCTATATGTTAAAAACCAAGGCTTGGTGGTTAGGATTCATTATAAGGGTTAAACGATTATGCAAACCATGCCCATGTAGCCCACTCTAGCCACGACAAAAGGCTTATGCGCCTCAGATTATGTATCTTACATATAAAATAAAGAAAGAATTCTCTGCCTCCCTTATATTTTTCTACTACACATTTCGGTTCTTCGATGCTTCACAACGGATCCTAGATCCTAAAGCCCACGGGCTACCTCTACTCGGGGACTGTCATCCGATGAAAAATTTGGATGGCCCGGGCCATCAAATCCCGGAGGCACCAAGCCTATTAGGCAGTGCCCGAATATGAAAGGTTACGACCACCCTAAAAATGGCTCGGAGACGTCCGAAGTCCGTACTCAGAAAGTAAGGCCCTTACGTATTATCAAAACCTACTAAAAGGTTACCCTCGGCAAAAACATCATCGTATATGACTAAGACACTTAAGCATATTAAAGTCCTTCAATTTTATCAAAATCTCGAAGCCACGAGTAATCCGGAGTTGCCATTGAAATCGAGCTGACTGATTTCCAAGCGAGACCGAAGGAAGCTTTCATGATGAAACATCGAAGCCTGAAAAACAATGAGGTCATTAGAACATGCTAAGCAAAAATCCGCAAAGGATACAAAGGATAGACATCTTACGCGGTTCAGTTCATGTTGTGCTCATTGAAGAGGCTTGCTCTGCCTACTTCGCTCATATTTGCCTGGTCCTCCTCGATCACCAAGGTAGCTGGCCACACCCACCGGAGAGAACAGTGCCCGAGCGTCCGCTGGGATAGTAAGAATGACCGTTCTCTTACGGTTGGGATCCATACTCGGGAAGGGAACTTCCTCACTAGTTTCGGGCTCGAGCTCGGCTCGCCCGCTCTCTATGGCACATCCTTTTTTGGGACCTCCAGGCGATGAATCCTGGAGTAGTCCTCCAACGCAGTCATGTCCATACCGTCGAAGAACATGTTGAGGGCATCATCTGGGCCCGGTGCCGTCTCTTTTGATTTCTCTTTGTCAGCTTGAGCCTCTTCGAACATGTACTCAGTGTGGGATGACATCTCCGCGATGTCGATGACACCAGCTACCTCCTTCGGGGAAAGAGTGGCTTCTCGGGAGGCCGTGGCCTCTGACTCTCTCTCTGGTTCCCGAGCTAGAGGGGGATCGACCTCTTGGTCACATTTTACAATTGCCTCCTGCTCCCCGTCGTTTATGGTCAACTCTTGAGCAATGAACTCAAGGTCTTTATCCTCGGGGTAATCCCTGAGCCGGTAGAGGGAATCAGAGTCCGGTACCCTAAACTTGGTTCTCTTTTTGTTGATTTTACGGACCTGGATGACCACCCTCTTCTTCTTCTTCACCTCAGCATACGGGGAGTCCGAGGACTTCCTCTTCTTCTTCCTTTTCTCCTCCTTTGCGGAAGCCCGTAGCTGTCCCGAAGCGGAGGGTTTGGCGAGCGAGGACGGGTCCTCATCCTAATACAATGGGCTGAGCTCGATGTTCTTGGGCAAACCTATGAGAAGGAAGAAGACTTAGCGAAATAAAATTCAAGTGTGTGAGTGTAATCATTCGGGAGAGATCCTCACTACGGGAACATGCCTCCTACTTGCTCTTCGAGAGATTGCGCCATGCACGCTCGAAGTAAGACATCTGTTTATAGATCTCCTCGATCCACTCCTAGAAGCGGGGGACTACATTAGGAACCTGGGCAATCGCTGCACAACGACAAACATAGGCAATTAGGAAAAGAGTAAAAGGGAGTGCCAAATACTCAAGAAGGAAAAGACTTACGGGATGCGTTCCACTTTTCGAGGTACAATAGAAATTCAGAGTGAATGAGGTCTTCAGTTTTTACCTGAACGAACCTCCCCTGCCAACCTCGATCTTGGTCCTTATTGATGCTCGAGAATAAAGCTTTACTTGCTTGGCGAACGATCTTGATCAACCCCCTCAGAAGATTCGGGGACTGTAGAGACGAAGCAGATAGTCGAGGGTGAATCGAGGTGCTTCGGTGTTATTTACGAAGTGACGGAGGAGGGTTACGATCCTCCAGAAGGATGGGTGAATCTGCTCAAGGCAGGCTTGTACCTTTTGCAGAGTCGAGGATTACGAGGTCCACCAGGGCGTGCGTAAAGGGGTAAGTGTAAACACTTAGGTACACCTCCACGTGAGTGGTGATGTCTTCGTTGGGCCAGGGGACTACCACCTTTTTGCCCTCCCAGTTACAGTCTACCAGAACTGTGGGGAGTGTCTCCTCAGTAACGGAGCATATGTACCTCCATGCTCCCTTGCCTCGGTCCTATTGACTGGAGGCCTTCTCGATGTTGAAGTCATTCTCAATAGAGCAGCCCCCGGGGACGAAACTTTTCAAGGGAGGCTCCTGGGCCACCTCAGGAATGGCCACCTCAGCATGTGTGGCCGGGTAGGAAGATGAAGGAGTGGTTTGCTGAGGCACGGATTTTGAAGTTTTTGCCATCAAATTCTGGAAAATATGAAGGTGTGAAGAAAATATATGAAGATTTGAAGACGAGATGAAGATATGAAGGTCTGGGTTGAAGATTCAAAGAGAAAGTATGAAGATTTGAAGATGAAGATATGAAGATCTAAGGAGAAATGTATGAAGATTTGAAGAGGTTAAAGGTAAGTGGAGAATTCGAGGGTAAGTCAAAGAGCTCTGAAATCGAAAATTGGAGAAGTGAAAAAGGGGTCAGAGTTTTTATAGAGGAAAGACAATCAATGCATGATGTTTCACATTCGAGGACAATCAACCGGCAGCTGACACGTGTCTGAAGTCAGAACGACGCGATTGAAGGGAAATTTCCTTGACCCATCAACTCGGTTGCAACGTACGACGAAAGGAACCAGGGTTCATTTATTGCTTGTCGTCGCTTTGATAAATCTATCCTCCGAAATATGAGGGGACTATCTATGTACGGGTAAAATCAGGGGCAATGTCTACCCTAATTTCCCAATGAGAGAACGAAGGGGGAGCACAGCGAGATTATAATTGAAGCTAGAGACCCTTCATATTGAGACCTTGGAAGAGGGAACAATATATCGGACATGGTAAAGCGATGCACCCCGGACCGAGTATAACTTTTAGACCTCGGAATGCGGTGGACAATTATGCATGAAGGATAGGGGGCCATAATACTCACCCTCAATCAGATATTACGGCGCTAGTATCGATTATGGATCAACAATTACCGGAAAAAAAGATTTTTACCTCTTTTAGACTTATACTAGGACTGAAATTCTCCTACTATATAAAGGAAAATTTTTTCTTTAATCTGATACATTGTAACACGTAATTCAAAACAATAAGAGAATTTATCTTTTGTCTTCTAGCTACTGTTCAAGGCTTTACTTATTCGTTCCTTTCTTTACTCACAACCGAGCTTGCATCGAGGGTCCAATCGAGGACAAATTTCACTGTTCAATCTAAGATCAGGCTTGGCCATCGCATTGCAATTGGTTTGATCGTTTATTTTATCTTTAATTCATCTATCTGTTATTCTTAATTATGCGTATTGAATTAAACCACGTATCTTTTAAACCACGTACAAATTTAATTGTTACTCATTTTACGGGTATACAATTTGCTTATCATGGGATGAGCTTAAATGATGTACACTAGCATGCAATTGGACAAGAAGCTAAAAGTAATCATATTCTATGTATTTTTATATTAACTGTAAGTATGTAAAACAAAAAATAGCAATAGTAGTTCAAAGATGGAAAAGAACACTCTTCCATTTTGATAGAGCACAACACTTTAACGCTTGAAGCATTACGTTCCTAGACTTTGCACAGTCATTTGAGCTAGAATCAAATTAATGCTAGAGGTGATGTGGCACATCTTTAGACTGCAAAGACATTTGTCTTGCTCTTCCAACTTTTACGTTATTTTTCTTTATGCCTTTCCTCTAATAATAAAATATCAAAAACTCTAAATATTTTGGTTCTTTTTCCCTTCCCCTATTTAGTCTTTACAGAAATTAACTTCTTCATTATTAATTAGCTCTATCTGGAGCATTTATTACTCTAATATTCATAACCTGCTGAGTATGGAGGAATGAAACGCAGATATTTAGACATAAGTTTTTTGTTGTAACAAACTCAATAAGTATTTGGCCAGGGTTATAGAGATAGAATTGTGAGTTATGGAGGTGGACTATATAACTGATTGTGGTTGTTGGGTCCTCACTTGTTGCATCTACGGAGATCCTCAATCACACAAAGAAAATGTAAAATTTTCATGCGGCGCGCCTAATTTTGCGCCACTTATTGAATTTATACTCATTTTAAAAAAAAATTAACTGATACCCAATTTTTGGATAACTTTAGATACATACGCATTTCTCTTCTTCTTTGCTTATTCTTTTTTTCTTTTTTATGCTTAGGGTTTCTTCTTCTTCTTCTTCTTCTTCTTCTTAGTTGCAAAATGAGTTTATTACATTTGTTATTATTTTGATAATTTGATAATTAGGGTTTGCTCTTTATTATATTTGAGCATTATGTTTCAAATTTGAGCTAATTT